>VRMD01003055.1:0-11735 GCA_009872375.1 Sminthurides bifidus | reverse complement strand
AATGTTTTTTCCAATTCTCGTAAGTATACACTCAGTTGGTCACCATAAACAGTTGTGGAATCCAGGGATATTATCGCCACTCTTGAGCCTTGATTCTTAAATTTTGTCACTGTACGTACTTACTGGTGTCACACGCTTGGTTCACGTTCGATAGACTTGACACCAGTGGAAGTTCACGATGTTGTCATTCAACTTGTTACAAATCCGCTTAATTTTATGAAAGATTGTCCGTTTTTGGCTCAAACTCAATCTTCTCCTCCTCCCTTACATACGCTCAATCCCAACATTGTGTCAAAGTAAGCACAAGGAGGACGTTACTGGCCACCCCGGCCATCTGTAAGCTGAACTCAGTTGTGTAAAGTTGTTTGCGCCGCTATGTACCCATTAGCATTTCCCACTTGTCTACAAAAGTTCTTACTATCCCCAAGAGAATGGCAAATATCCACAGATGAGCGCTTAGCACCAAAGCAGGAAGAGGTTTCCTTGGCTTTGGCTAAAACGCTACAGCGCCGACTTAAGAATAATAAAAATTTGTTAGTAAGTTAGTTAGTATGTAGTTAATTAATTGAGTTTCTATGCTTAGTTTTACATGTTAAATATTCAATTAATCATCGAATCACTAACGTGGAGAATGAGAGTTAATGTATATGTATTTATAAGCGTCATTGTCGAATAGCGTCTTGCGTCTAAACTTACGAATTCCGATCTGACTGTGAGGGTCACAAAGAGTATAGAATCTATCAGTATGCACAATGCTAATAAGTGTTGCTCGGAGAAAGTGTACTTTCTCCTGGCAACGTTACCTCCATCGGTCAGGAAATCAGTAGGTGTATTAATTAATTTGAACACGATTTTAGCAGCTGGTTTCTTCATCCTTCAGAAACCAGCTCAAGAAACTTGCACCCTCATTATATACAGGAATGAACACCTTCAGTTTTTCAAGAAACAACAAGGAGTCGGAAACACTGGAATAGCGTACGTTTTCTGTACAGCGAAACAATCTTGTCAATCTTCTATATAATTTTAGTGCTTCAACAATGTCAGCGCCACTTGGAGCAAGGGTACATGACTGCACACATGCGTCCTCCACGTAACTTTCACCTGTCTGTAGTCGTATCCGTCTTATCACAGGAAGGAATACTGCGATATTGTAGACACAAGTAACCTTATAATATGAACAAAATTGTGGTATTCGCCTCATCTTATTTTGCATTGTACATCAAAGATTTATGGAACCACCTCTCCTCCTTTTCCTAAGGGTCTTCCCTTTTGACAGGTGTGGCGATCGTCATGTGGAGCATAGTGTAGTCGACTAGAGCTTGATTGTTTTTCTATCCTCGTCGCAAGTTTGCAAAGCGATTACAACTATAGAACTGCTTGATAGTAGCTGTATGCAATATAAGGTACTTGAATACATATTGTTCTGCTAATATATCGCGGAAGTCCGGTTTGTATTTGTCAAAGGATAAGGCAAAAGCTAAAACCTACTCAGACGATTGCCTCCCTTCCTTTAATGATATGTTTTGCGGAAAGTATATTGTTCTCAGCAATTTTTTTCAACTCACAACTTTCACTACAAGAGGCAGGGCCGCCGGTATGGTGGTGCAGCATCCACGTCAGAGCTAGGTATGAGTTTTCAAATTCACGCAAATCTAACTGACATAAGTATGTATGTAGTTGCTCTCTGGTTAAATTTTCACGCCGTTGTACTAAAGTCCCATCCCAGCTTCAGATGAGAGTTGTAAACCATAGTAAAAACGATACATGTTCCTTATTGAGTGTGTAATTAGTTTAGTACTTGACTCTGGCTTACTCAACGAGCCATGAATGTATCAAAAAAATAAAAAAAACAATAAAAAACATTTGATTAACGCGATGCGCACACTACCATAAACCGAAGCCCAGAGAATTATAGTTACCTTGTATTTTTGAAAGTATGTTTGGAATGAAATCCACAGCTTTCTCATCTGATGTTTGGGTAGACGGAAATGTCATTTTGGGTGAAGAACGCGCCCCATTTAACCATGTACATGTAAGGGCTATGTGTTCTGAGAGATTCCTCTGTTTTGAAAACTTGTATATATGAACTAATACACATTCACTGTTAAATTACATCGTAACGATTACAAAGTTATTTTGTATCCTTCGTTTCAGGCTTTGCCGTTGGTTACGGTGATGTGGATGTTGACAGTGCTGCTAGTAGCAGATCAGTTACTTGTTGCAAGCCTATCTAGTCTTTCAACAAAGGGATGATTGACTGACGAATAAATAATGCAAGCGCATTGCAGATTGCTTTTGCTACTGGAAGTTTCGTTAGACGAAGGAGCAGTTGGAAAGGTAGACCAGCTGGTTGAAGTGATGTCCTAGTCTGGAAGATTATAGCAGCTTTTTGTAGCGTGTTCAAGTGGCGATGACGACGTTGGTGAGATGACGGCCGGCGATTACGGAAAGCAGTAGCGTTCGCAAGAGATCTTCGCTGTGTTCACGTTCACACTCGTTGAATGTATAGAGAGCTGGGGTGAAAAATATTGGTTTGGAGAAAGAAGTGGAAGTGTGATATGGCAATCGCTGAAAGGGAAAGTAAACGTAATAACACCGTCAGACTTGCGGACTCCTCATGAATAAGTAGAGAGAGAGAGAGCGAGAGCGATAGATAGAAGGCAAGACATGTAAAGAAGCTCTAGCTGATAATCGTGGTGGTGTACTACGGCAATGGCATTAAATACAAAGGCTAAAGTCTAAGATAGCATTTCTATAGACACTAAAGTGAAGGAAAAATCTTGTTAGACGTTTAGTAAAGAAATCTGCCTTTGGTTATTGCCGTGGAATGTAAACTATTGACGCGAGTGCATTTGCTCTGAACGACCACTGTGTGGTGAGTTAGTCTGGGTCAATTCTACTTGAACTGAATTTCATCCTCTGTAGCAAACCAGCCAACATCACACATTGTCCAGTTGACTTTCACAGACACCAGTTAAATATTATGAATTAGATTGATTTTTTCCAGTTTCATATGAGGTTGGAAATCCACTGATCTATTGGTAGTGTTGGTCTTGATGGTCTTTGGGGAAAACTGCCATACTTGGATTCAAATAGGAGGGGGGAAGGCTAGAGAATCTCTAAGTGATTTTCTGTGCATGGCTTGGAGTAGTACATTAGTACGCCATTAGGCAGTTGTGTCAATCATGGCTTTGTTTGACTGCTTTGCTTTTAGTTGGCTGTCAATCCAGCTTACACACATTCACCAAGGAAGGAAGGAATCAACTAATAAGAACCAAGAAACGGAAGGAATCAACGTCTACAGTGATATCTATGTAGCCAGTCCATAACTATCTGCAGATGTTGACAACAAGTTCTCAGCGTCGCTGGTACAGTGCGTAGACTCCGCTCGAAATTACGGCAGCAAGCAATAGCACTGCAAAAACTATACCTAAAATCAATAGGAGTTCGCCAGGAAAACCCGTTGGAGCGCCGTTACAGGGCTTCGTAGCTGTGGAACAACAAAGGATTGTCAGACTTTAGTATGAAGGGTAAGCATCCCAAGGTAGTCGGCCTTACGTAAAAGCAAATAGAGATTGGTTTAAGACGAAGAAGCATCAGGAAGATTTATGAAGATGACATAATAAATTCAGTTCAAGCCAGAACCACGAAAACCAGATTACCGCAGACAGGCAATGTTGAGAGACAGGAGGGAAAGTACTCTGCTATTATGCATTCTGCCTTTCTGCTCAGCCTGCAAGGCCTTTGGCACGGAAGTAAAGAAAGAAAGAGAGGCTTGGAGGAGATGTGGCGAGAGCAAAGACATTTTCAAGTCGTAGACAATAATGAACATTTTAAAAATGTAGATGTTCCTGATGATTCCACATATTAATTATGTATACGATTTTGAGAGTAATAAAAGGCTTGCTAACTCGGCGGAAGCTTACTGGTAGCTTTCAGTAGTTGTGGCAGATACTTTTTCCAGAAGGCACACTGTTTGAGTCGCGGACCACGTCCGATTTGGGATTGGGAGCTCGTGTTTGCTGAAAGCTCCAGATATTCGCGCCCATACACCGTATGGATTGGCCAATACACATGGTTCCACGTCCCGTTGGAGTAAAGGCTTGGGTTCCTGTGTTCCACAAATACGTGATTAGATTATTCAATTCCGTCCACCTCCAATGCGCTCAAAAGGTAGTACTACAACGACGGCGTTGCTACGTTAACATATGTCACTCTGGCTCTTGATCACAGGAAGTGAGAGAGAAAAGTGACTGAGAGAGAGAGAGAGGAGAGAGAGAGATCCTTACCCCGTTTTGGCAAAGTTTGCCCAGTAGCGCATCATTGCACGACTAAGCATTTTTTCTTCGGGAGTATAATTCTTACTGGGATCCAAGGGCTCGCCAAACACAAAATTGATTTCATCCGCATGCATCACTCCCGTCCACGAAGGCCAAAAATGCTGGGAAGAACGATGGGTGAAATAATAGTAGTACACATAATTACCTGCCTCAGCGTACCTGTGAACACGCATCACACATTTGCTATTATTACTCTTGGTTGCGCACTCCCGCACCTCAATTACAAATTTACCACTCAGCAGCCAATTTGTTCCCGACCACACCGTCGTCTCGCCCATACCATCCGCCATATGAATGAATGAAACACCAATTGAGTTACTACTCATGGTTAGAGTCACAATGTCAAGCAAACTTGTAGGCTTCCTCACCGGTCGTCGTCTTACCGGCCATGTGGGGAAGGAGGTGGATGACATTAAACCCTCCTTAGTTTGAATTCATTCATTGTCTTTCTACAAACTTTCTCTCTCAGCTTTCACCGGCAAATGTGAGCTGTAAGAGGAAGCTTGTGAGCAGTATAGCAGGGGAAGCAGTATCTCCCACAAAGTCCCATGTCCCCTCCCTTGTGTAACAAAATGCCATAATGGACAATTCTAAATACTGCTGTTGAATGACAACAGGAAAGCACATCCCTTGATGCTACTGAAGCAATTAGTTAGGCGATTCCCAGCCTTAATTGAAGGTATGAAGCTGACTGACTGTGAGAGGAGTGGTTTGACGAGAGCATCGTATATGGAATGGAGATTTAAACTCACCTCAAGGCTAATTCATTGACGTTGCATGTAAAATGTTTATCGCCCACGATTTTGTCTAGATTATCACGGTTCTTGATAGGATCATGTGGATTGAGCCAATCAGTGTACTCGAAGATGACGGCTTGTCGAGAAATAGTGTTTAAGTAAGGATTGAGCTCTTTGACGGATTGCATGTAATCCTGTCGATCCACTACGACGTTCTCCTCGTTCTTGAATAATGTGGTTAAGTAGTAGATTATGAAATAATTCCCCTCGTCTGTGTTTGACCCAAGAAGTAAAGGCGTGTGCTTAAAATGACCACTTTTAAGAGCAACCTCGGGCAGCTCGTCCACGAAGGTTCCATTCCAATACTGGCACAAATGGAAATTCGCAAATACCCATTGTTCCCCACTCGTTTTTCACCAAATCCGTGGCATTCACTCTCTTCAAACAAGCGACGACGTCGTTAATTCTGAAATAGATTCAGGATTTGTTTCGTAATATTAGTCGATGAAACGGAAGTTAATAGACTTAAGACTTTAACTAAAAGACTTTAACTAAAAGACTTTTAACTAAAAATGCTCACTCACTTGTGTTTGTCGTGAGGGCAATTAACGGCCTCGGCGAGACGAAGCCCACGTAAAATTGATTCTTCCCTGGATATCAGAGCCCAGTTAGCGGTTGGACTACCTGACTGTAAAATCGCACGATTATAAAGATCCCTGCTAAGAGGACTTAGGAGATGAAGTGAAACCGCCACAGCACCGGCGGATTCCCCGAAGAGAGTAATATTGTCTGGATCACCACCAAAGCGTTCAATATTATTTTTGATGAACTGGAGCGCCATCAGTTGGTCGAAAAGCCCAGCATTTCCCGGTACATCGGGCGTTCCAAAATAAAGGAAACCCAGTGAGGCGACTCTATACTGCATAGAAACCAAAATCACGTTCTCCGTTGCAACTAGCGTTTTATGGTCGTACACGTCCAGCGTCGAGGTGCCTGAATAAAATCCTCCACCGTAAATCCAAACCATCACAGCCGCTTTGTGAGGACGAGGACTGCAAGGAAAAAAATGAGCAAAATGTATTTATTCTGTTCTTCTTTTATAATCTGATTGAGATATGGAAATTCAGTACAATCTTTTTTTATCTCTGGGTTTGCAAAACATTATGAACTAGGATCCTATTCAGGACATGCATTGCAGAAAAATATTGATCCATGCGAACAGAAAAATCACAATGTGCATACATTTTTTGTGCTGGATTTGGAATCGTTACAACAAAAGGTTGTTACGACACCTGAGTCTGAACAAACATCGTCGCAAAAATTAAAACAAGGGTCATCAGCTGAACTTTTGATCAAGTCGAATATGGCTGTTGCTTACCTAGGAGTGACAACATTAAGGTATAGGCAATCCTCGGATAAAGGTGTGTTAGGATTCCACATTTGGGCTCCGGGAAAATCAGGGAAAAGATCATCAATAATTTGTGGGCAAGAATTCGGAGGTTTGGTGCAATCCAACACTCCTTCCCATGACTTTACGGGGCGCGGATGCCGAAATCGAAAATGGTCTACAGGCGGTTCTGCATATGGTATTCCATACCAACACTCGACCGGTTCGCGGTTCGGAGTCGCCGCATTGTCCATAAACCCTTGAACCCATCCTGTAATATCAAAAGCATGAATTCACTTCCAGCCCGCCACATTGCAAAATTGCGAATACGTATATGTAGATGCTTCAACTCCTTGCAATCAATTATCTGTTAGTGATTGATTATAAAAACATGCGGATGACTTACCGTAAGTAGTTTCTACCCGAAGTTTGTCTTCGCTTTTGTGCCGGGAGTGCAGCTGAAAGCCTCACAATTACGTGAGAGCAGGTGAGAATTATTTGGACAAGGCCGATCAAGTATCGATTTCGAAGACACATTGCTCATCTCAAGCGGATTTCGCCGACTAGCTGCGGACAAATAATTCAGAGAACATATCAGAAACCAAGACCATGATGAACAACTCTTCCCTGTCGTGTGTCTCAATGAGACTGTTTCTAAAAGATCCTCTTTTAATTAATCCCTTTTGAGCTCTTCCGCGCGACTGCTGTTTTGAGATGGGACATCCCTCCTTTGCAGGCTCTCATTTGGTAAAAATTAATAACATTCTACCTTCGTGAACGTGTTGCTGTGCTTGTTTCAGGAGCCTGAACTGGTGAAGGCTTTTTATTAGCATGAAATCAAGAGAAGTGAAAATGAACTAACAGCATTACGTAACAGCTGTTTCAGCATAAGCCAATGAGGATTCTGATTTCGGTTGATCAAAGAATAGTGAGATCATAGAGCAGAGTGAATAGGTTCCTTGGTATCCAGCATTAAGGATTTTTTATTTTATTTATTTTATTAACAAATCTCGCAATTCAATTGTATCACCACATGAAGATTGCACGCCAAGGGAACCAGAATGCATAGTTTATGCTCAACGTGAGTTACGTATGAGTGATGATATTGTTGACGTAGCCGCACTCATGAAGACTAGTCTTTGATTTCCCAATACCAATCAATTGAAACGTGACTAAACCAAAATTTGTAATCCGCAAGAGAAACTGCAGCAGGTAATTCTCCGTAAGGATCTTATCTATGACATGATGGAGCGGAACTAGCCACAAGGATTGGGGAAAAAAAGAAAGCGAAGGAATAACATGAAGTAGTACATGATAAAAAGTAAGGGCTGGGATATGTGTTTGGTGGGTCAAATCCATAGATTTTATTGTACCCAGCCGGAGAAAGTTGTTTGGTACTTTCACCGTTGGTTCTCTTTCTTCCAACTTTCCTTTGGTTGCGGCAAGCTATTACGGTGGAGGAGCGATTCCGGTTGGCTTGAGTTTCGTCTTGTTCCTCATAGCGAAACCCTAATTGGGTCTCGTGGACTAGTTCTCAAGGTAAGATGGAGGAAGACGAAAGTTGTGCGTGAAGTCACGCTTTGCTCATTGTTATAGGTACGGAAGTAGTGTGCACACGCTTAGGATAAAATCACCGGCAGAGTAAAGAAACATCACCTTCCACTGGAAGGAGAACTGGGGTAAAAGCTGAGACCTTCGACCGATAGCTAAAAGGCAAGAGAAAAAGTAGTGCTGCTCTGCAAACTACTACATCTTCTTGCTGGTGTCTCTCTGGTTCTGGTCGACACCAAGAAAAGGCAGAGCTACAGCAGGGGGAGCATAGTGGTTGTGTCAGCCCAGGTTTGTGCTATTCTCTGGCCGCGTTGTGAATAAAAGTTTTCCACTAAATATTTTATTCAAGCTTCCCAACTTTTACTTTATGGAGCCTTTTCTACGTATCCATCCATACAAACAAACATATAATGTCGTCCTCTTTTCCTGACAACTTAAACTCCTTTCTTGTCTCTTCCTTCTCCGAGATGAGAGTGCATTGTAACTACGCTACTTTGTTCGAATTTTGGAGAACTCGTCTTCACATTGCATTTCGGACTTATTGCCCCTTACTGCTTGGTTTGCCGTCTGACAGGGCGCACATGCCGCAGTTTGCCATACTGAATGGGATATACCTCCTCCTTCTCCACTCCCCTTCCTCCTTCTTTCAGTATGCATGCTTTTCTCTGCGGACTTATAATCAGAGACTTTGTCCATTTTTTCTCGCCTTCCCAACAGGACCATAAAAATTGGAAGAGCTCTTAGGCTCTGTACCAGCCCTGCGCTGCACTGCTAGCACCTTAAAAGGACGAGCTGGTAGATAAATATTGCAAAAATCTCCACTCAACCAAGAAACTTGATCACGCTGCTGACAAGTTTGGAGCATGGATGGGTTCAGTCATTTCACTCATGTTCTTCCGAGTCGACTCCCAAGTCCCCGTTTGACCCGAGTTACTTTTTGGCTTCGGTATTGGAGACCAACCGGGAACCCACAGCAAACATTCCACTCAGCCTCTTGAGCTTCAAAGTTAGCCGCCGTTCCCAAATTGGAGCATACAAAGCGGAGCAAGGATGTGCACAAACTGGGACGAGGAAGAAAAAGCAAGAGAAAACCGAGGGAGTGAGAGAGAAAGGGAAAGAGAGAGAGAGAGAGAGCGAGAGAGAGAGAGAGAGGGAGAGCAAACTGAAGAAGTAGCAGTAGCACTAGTATAGAAATTTAGGACTTGAACACTTCCCTTAAAATTAGCATAGCCCTCCCGCTCACTCGACCTTTATCAGGATTTTGCCAAAATGGAATAGAATGATAAGGAAGGCGGGTTAAAGCAATTGCATCAAAGGTAGTTGAAAACGAGTTTGTGGATTTTCGCACAAATTGGATCGCCTCCTGGCGAAGGGACGAACAGAGAGAATTCAAAGACTGGCTCATCCTAAGAAGAAGCAATCAGGATATGAATACTACGGCTTGCGTAGAGAAAGAGCCGGTCAAAAGCAAAAAAAAATATACCTTTCGTCCAGTGAACGTGAATAGGAACGGTGGCAAGATTCCTTGCTCACGCCTGCTTGTGTAGGACGAAGTACAGGAAAGTGTATAGACAGGAGAGAGAGAGGAGAGAGAGAGAAACTAAAAACTTGGAAAAGTAGGTTGAGCGAACATCGTGAAGCATTGCAATCGATCAATTTCTTCTACCAGCTCTGCCTTAATGCTTACTTACTTACTTACCTACACACCCTAGCTATTTCCTTGTAACCAAACCACAGCTCCGAAGCACACATTTCCACCTTGTAGTAGCTGTAGTAGCTCTCGTAATGCTAGCAGCCTGTAAGAATTTTACTGTCCCGACCTCTCCTCTTCCTCTTACTACCGTTACTACAACCACTTCTTTTCCCTTCCCTCGCGCTTTCTCTTGTCTTGTTCTCTGAGCAGAATCCTGGAACGATACGGAGAAAATCCTCCTACCATCCTCTCCTTCACGGTAAATCGGCAGACACATGAACCTGCAGACCGGAGACCAAATTTTTCTCCATTCCTAACCTTCCCCTCCTCTTCTTGATCCTCTCTTATGCTCTTAAAACTTGCGTCCAAATGGATAAGAGATGATGGGCATACATCTCTCTCCACAAATTCGCCAACCAACTGCACAATCCTCCTGCATCCCATGTCAAGCTACCAACAGCAGCCAGCATCTGTAAAAATATATCTCACTTACTTTCTCCTCCAGTCCCCGGAAACCGCCGGCTCAGGTCTCTTGAATAATTTCACCTGCTAAGAAATTTGATACCTCGGAGCGCTCACCCAGCTCCGTGCTAGGGATTAATTTCTCAATTTCTGTACTTTTCACCCGGAAGTACATAATTCTTTCACAGTAGATTCACATTCTCACCTTCCTTCTCCGCCTCAACTATACCATACTTACGCTAATCATCTGATTTTATCATATCTCATGTTACGCACACACCATTTAAAGTCGTCCCATTAATTACCACAAGCTGAACTGCCCAACATCCATCTGCACCTTCAACTTCATCTTGTAATACCATCTGCTCTTTCATAACAACAGGATGCCCATGACTTTACGAACCTACCCACTTTAATAGAATGCATAATTGCAAATAGGTCCCTGCATCCTGGACTGGAAACAAGATCATACGCTCAGGTAGCCACAACCTTCAAAAACATTCATCCAATCCACCAAATGCCTTTCATACAATTACGTAACATCCTATAGCTCACTAGTATTTTTCATACAGAAGTACTCGTGTAGGGACTGATTGTCATAGCTGCGTTTCATGTTTCATTCTTATCTGATGGATTCAAAGGGGTTAGGGGTCTGATGACCACTTATTTTAGCTGTAATTTCACTGTTGCTTTCAGTTTCCATACTTGACAGAATGAAAATAGGCTAGGAAGCAAGGACTATTAATTTAATAATATATTGTGTACAGACCCCAACGCACTTGTCAGTCTAAGCAATGCGAGACATGAGGTCGGTGGGTGGGCTAAAGCAATGCCAATAACGAGTTAGTTATGAAGCTTCCTACGCTCAGGTCTACTGGAATGGGAACAAAAGTTTTCCGCTTTCTTGGTACGCAAAACACAGGCTTTTAATTTCAACAATTTATTACCATCTTAATGTAAGGAAAATCCGGAACCCTTCCGGCTAAAACTGCCTTATAGCTTTTGGAGAAGAGTAGCAGGTTTGACTAGCCTCCGTCAGGAGTTCATTGCCTTCTTGCAAGTTGTCAGGTGTGCTAGTGACTTCCGGGTGACACCTCCCGCACTTCGAGCTTTTGATTATCACAAAGATAGCCTTTTGAGTTTCAGGCAGTGAGTTAGGTAGGAAGGTGAGGCACTAGGCGAACGACATTAAAATTTTTTAATCAAGGAGCACCGGGTGTTAAGGTATCGCTCCCAGTTGAACTCCGAAATAATCCTATTACTGATTACTCCACTCTTTAAGGATCTGTCAACTAACGACCTTCGAAGGTAAGTTTGCTGATGATATCATAGGTTTGGTGAAATGAGAATTGAAATGCTGATCAGTGTAAATGATGTCAAAGCGCTATTAGATGATGCATTAACTGTACTTCGCATCAAGTTCTTTGTTCCTGTTCCTGCAAATGACTTGAAACGGACTTTATTAGAGGCAACTTAAGGTGGTCGCTTGAAAATATGTTCAGCTGCACTCACACTCTCCACGCCTCGGGATATCCGATCAGTGAAAAACCTGTCGGTATAATTGA
>VRMD01003054.1:0-11737 GCA_009872375.1 Sminthurides bifidus | reverse complement strand
TAATTATTAGAAATTGATTATCCTCTTCTAGGGCCGTATCCCTTAAGTTTCGTTTTGAAGCGAGCATTGCTTGCGTCATCTGCATTTTGAACTTTCTTTCCAACCTTATGAAAAGTGAAAGCTTGCTTTCTCTCCGGCCAACCCAAATTTTCCTCATTCGCGCTCCAGGCACTATGATCCGGAGTGAAAGCCACTTCATGAAGGCACTTGTGTACTGTAGTTAATGGTAAATCTATCAATAATTAGAGCTAATCATGAATTACACTAGAGTGAGAAGCTACGGCATTGCCTAGTTAGTACTCAAAGTAGCTTCTTAAAGATACCTCATACGAAATTCTTGTATACCTTCTGTCACCTTACCTCTCCTCTGTAATTAAGGTGGGTCTTCAGAACTAGACGTGGACCTGTACTTCTTCCACCTTATCGATTGCATGGTGCTACTTATGACTGCATACGGCGTGCTTGGAATGATATGACGAGTTTCAACAAAAAAGTTAATTATCTATCCTTTAAATTACTTATCGCAACAATCGCACTAGTTATTAAAGCATTACCTGTAATAGTCGAAACTTATGAGACGCGCAGACAAATTATACACATGAAGAGAAAAGCTGGTTTGGATTTTCTGAACCAGACACCGAATTTTGCCTTCGCAGAACTATTAACTTAGGGTGAATTCATTCATGTCCCTGTAAAATAGCTTGGGTGCTTGGACATGAACTTTGGGATTCGAGAATAAAATATCTTTAGCTTCCCTCACATCAACGTAATGTAATTAAATGCAGTAGATACCAAGTAATTAGTTTACTTTTTCCAAGATTTAGTGCTGGCATTCACTACTTTAGGAATTTGCGGTAAGGAAAATGAACGAGTGTTGCAATTAGTCTGCGTTTGGAAGAATCCAAGATACAGAATTTGTATACCTACTGTTTTTTTGTAAGCTTAACGTAAGTACAAGTGAAATGTTACTGCATTCGGTGAAGGACATTTTGGCAAAATGCAACGAAGATTTGTCGGGCAAGAAGCGGAATTGGCCTGCATTAAAAGAAGCCTCATAGACTTAATTGTGTAGTATGTAATTTATACATATTAGAGTACATATTACTTATGCTCCATATCGTTGATTTCTCCAGCAATTAAAACCTGATTGAGACAAATAAGTCTAGATGCGTCCGCGTCCTTTATAAAACCATTTCGCTGGTTCTCATACTACGAGGGATGAATCTCAGAATATTGTGTAAGGGTAAAGTACTTTAAACTTGAGGGGCATGATTAGCGACAAGCTAAAGGGGGTCGGCTCCTTTATTGTGCTTCACTATGTCAAAGCGTAGACATTCAGCGTTCCTGTTTCCGTAGTAGGAAACGCACGAAGGGAATTTGCACGCACAACAAATCCTAATTGCTATTAACTCGAGACATAAATACTTGTACTAAAACGGGCTAGTTAATATTATCTTTGATGCATGCAGCGTGGGAGAAGGATATCGAAAATCTATCTAAGAAAGTAATCCAAAAACTTCCCATCGGCTATGATAATTGTAATTAACAAAAAAGCGTAGGTTGGGTAGTTCATATGTTACAATGTCACCGTAACTGCTTAAGTTTAACATTTAAATTTAGCTTATGAGCCTGAGCTTTTGCTTTGAATAGCAAGCAGAGCGTTTGATAAACCACAATTCAGTTCATGTACCTTCAAGAAACTTTTAATAAAAATCCATTCCATGAACGGCATCTTTTTTCCATCAAATGTTCCTCACCTGCTAGTAACTGAACTTCTCATGTTTTTAACGTCGCATTCTAAAAGTGCGCAAAAATGACGAAACCCCAAACTCCCTTCCCATCACTGCCAACCAGGGAATAACAAGGGGCCAGAGAGGACGACAGTCGCAGATGGGTGACTCAGGTGTGAGAATATACCAATAAAGAGTACTAAGGAACCTAAGCTTCTCAAGCGCAAGACCACACTCAAGCTCAGTTATTTCAGATTCGATCGCGGTTCAACGGATTCTATGTGATGTAATTCCCTCACAAGTTATTCCACTTCATCCTAACTTGTTCATTAATTGATGGTAAAAAGTGTTTTATTCTGTCTCAAGTATTGTTTATTTGACCCAACGATTCTCCTTCCTTGCTACCGTCTAAACATTGAGTAAATACAGTGATATCAAAACGCTTTTATGCTGAGATTATGCGAAATACATGTAGTTCTCTCGGCAGCTCATGTCAGTCAAGGTCAATGTGCGTTTTGCTAAAACAGGCTGAGGCTGTAATGCCACAAGGTCATTCAAAGCCTAACAGCCATCGCTCCTTTATCTTTACTCGCATAGTAATGGAGCGACCAAACCAGAACAAAGACAATGACACAAGACACTCTGTGGAGTCAGTCTAGTGCTCTCTGGTATTATGAACAAGTGAACGTAGATTCCTCTCTGTCTGATTGCGTGTGTCTAATCACAAAAGCTAGTTGACGTGAGTTAAGACTTCAGCATCCACGTGCTTTTCATCAAATACCTTCAAAAGAAGACCTAAACCATGCAGCTTCGCTGGGGAATCATTGGTACAGGGCTGATAAGCCGTGACTTCTGTGTTGCCTTTTCAGCCCTACCGGAAGCTGAGCAAAGGTTAGCTGCCGTTGCAGCAAGAAATTTGCCGAATGCTCAGGAATTTGCCCAGCAATTTGGCGTTCAACAGGCTTACGGAAGCTATGACGAACTACTCGATAGTCCAGATGTCGGTAAGAAATGCGGAAATAATTTCTTAAATCTGCTTCTAAAAATTCTCAAATTGCAAGTCTGTCTTCCCTAAGAGATAAGCAAACCCTAAAAAGCCTTGAGATTGACTCAGAAATGCAAGCAGGTGTCCCGCCTCCCGTTAGAGTGAAAGCTGAAGGCTGAGTCGAAATTTTTGCCGGGCGCTTCTACGATAAACTTATTCCTGTGGTTTTTTCCTTTTGACTGGAACATTTAACCGAATAAATTATTAACAATGGTGTCTTACATTATGGTTCAGTTTGTGCTTAATTTCTTTGGTAAAACACTCTGAATCTGTTACAGACATCGTGTACATTGGAACAATCACTGCAATGCACTTTGAATGTGCGAAACACGCCTTGGAGAAGGGGAAACATGTGCTTTGCGAAAAGCCTCTCTGCATTAACGTAAAGCTGACAGAGGAATTGATTAACATGGCTAACGAGAAGGAGCTCTTGCTCATGGAGGTGAGCGGTATTGGCTATTTGTTTTTTATTGGCCAGAGATCCCACAATCTCTAATAGGCCGGCTCATGTTCTAACAATTACAGGGATCGAATTTTAAAATTCTTGCAAATCGCAGGGCATTTGGAGCCGACACTTCCCCTTGTACAAGAAACTGGTGGAACTGCTCCAAGATGGAGCTGTGGGTGAGCCCATGCAGGTCATCGTTCCTTTCGGCTTCCATTACTCTTTGGGTTACGTTGTCAAGTATGGAAGGCACATGACTTCTATCACTCTGCACGTTATTACCCAACTGGTTCAGCTTCCTAAACAAATAAAAAGTTAACAAAAGTCCACCATATGTAATTTTTTCAGGTCCAGGCTCCATGGCGCTGGAACCATGCTGGACTTGGGAGTGTACGGAGTTCAATTGGCATCACTAGTATTCAATGGCGACTCACCAATCGAAGTTAAGGCCGTCGGCCATCTTAACGACGATGGAGCCGACATCAGCACAAGTACTTCTCTGCTCTACTCCAACAACCGAACTGCGACCATAATTACCCACAATTACGCCACATTGTCCAACGAAGCGACCATCATTGGAACCAAGGGCACCATTCGCCTGCCAATGTTCTGGGCACCTACAGAGCTGATTGCTCCAGATGAGACCTTTGAGCATCCACTTCCGGTTACCAGCACAAAGCCAGCACTGCCCAACAGCGAGGGCTTGTCTTATCAGTGTATCGAAGCAAGACGCTGCATCATGAAAGGTATACATGTGCGGTATGGCATCACCCAAATCGTAGCTTTGGACAGTTTGAATTTTTACATATTTTTGATTTTTTGTTACAGGTTTAAAAGAAAGTCCTCTACTTACTTGGAAGGAAAGCTTGACCATCGCACGGATCTTGCAGAGCATACGTTCCCAAGTCGGAGTGATATACCCAGGTGATTGAACTGACCAGCTCAGCACACAATTGCAATTCTGTCAAACATCTTCCCACACATTGCTATCTTAAACCTTCAGTATAAATGTGTAAAAACTATGAATTAAAACGTAAAATTAAATTAAAAGATTAAAAATCGTTTATGCATTTATTCACACGTAGCTTCATAGAGAGTCAAAACCCCTACTTTCACCGCACAGTCGCACAACTAGCGTTATCTGGAAGGAAAGAGAAACACCATCAGAAAGAGTAGTTGAAGAAAGAAAGAGTACTGCCTTGCAATCAGTAGGGTTGGATTCGAATCTACTCACCTTAAATGCCTGTGATCTGGTGAAAGGGGAACAAGTCGCTTTTAGCTGCTCGTATCCGATGTGGCCGGCGCAGCGTTGTGTGTTTTGTAGAATTTTTTCGTTGCAAGGCAGAACCAGCCGATTGGCTCCAAGTTGACAGACTCGTGGTGTTTTTTTCTGCAATTGCTCATTTACACATCCTCGTCTGTTTATCATTTCACGGCATTCATGTTCCCTCCAGGACTTTTTGATTCAAAGCTACGTTTGTATTCATCATCTTGTTTTTTCCATACCTGAAAAAAATATATTTGTGAACCATTGAGGTGGTAAGTTAATTTCAACTTCGTTTCGGTTTCCACATTTTTTTAGATAACGCTGTCACAAGGAGTTATTAATGAGTCAATTAAATCATAAATCTTGCAGCTTAAGTGCTTTTCTGGGACTGAAACAGGTCTGGACGAAGGAGCTTTGGGAACAAATTGATTAGTTCATAGTGTCCATTGTGAGACCGGACGTGTCTTGTCTGGGATGTGGAGTGAACTATAAGTACTATAGTTTTTTGGCAAGTTAAAAAAACTGTCAAATCGTGAAAAACACATTAAAAAAATATAGTTCCAACCTATCACCGTTTCTACTTCAGTTACGTTACTTGCCTTGTAAAATGCAATTCAATTCTGCCATTACTAGCGAATCAATCTGAAGTTTCTGGTTGTTCAAGCACAACCTCGACAATGCCTCTTTAGCCGGTAAGCAATAATTGATTCCGTATTTACATAAATAAAGACCTACAGGATCCAAAAGCATAGCTTAATCGTTTTCACATGGCCAATCAATGCGTGTAAGACATTTGCATATGGCTGAAGCCCCATCCATGAAGAACATAGCCCGACTAAGCTACAACTTAATTGCTGGGATTGGAAACTTGTGCTTGTACCTGCCCCAGAATGCGAAATGGATGCCCAGAAAAAACGGGCTTTACCTCACAAATTAAAACTCGAAGGATGAAGCACCATTCAGCTAACTCATGCTGTTTGGCTCATCTCATCTTGGTCGAGCATCTCGTAAAGAGAAATAGCTTTAAAATGAGTCTCCTCGGAGCGAATTAGTTCCGAAACTTGTTGTTTCCTCCTCCCGGCACTAAATATTTTATTACCAGATTAACTTAGTTCTATGGGTTGAGATGTTGCTTTGTCTGTGTTATCCTGCTCGCCAGTGACTTTCACTCATTTCCTTTCCTTGTCTACCAACTACTACTCTTTCCCCCTTCATTAAACTTGTTTTCTCATGAAAGATACTTGGAGCTTGATAAATTTTATCGATTGAATCAGATTGAGTTAGTTAGCTGGAATTTTTTAATTGCAAATGGCAAAAACTACTACAGGAACCAGGTTCTGTTCATCAAAAACACTTGATTGTAACCCAAAATGTGCCTTTTGAAACTCTTGAATTTCCATTTATTCGATTAGACGAACAAACAAGTTTGACAAAATTGCTCGGGGACCATTTCTCAAATTCTGGCAACTTTTTCAAACTTTCCTATTGCCAACTTAGAGATGCCTTGCCTTAAAATCTCGAAACTGTGTCAGTCACACGAAACCTATCCTTGCAACGGGTTGTCAAATCCTTCTTGTCAGCTAGCTCTAGCTGATACATCTGTCTCTCATCCTACCTGGAATTTATCTTTGGTCTCGATCACCAACCTGGCACCAGGTTTCCAATTTTAATGAGAGTAAATAAATCACCTGTATTATCGTCCTGTACGACGCCATCCGTTATGCAACCAGTTCATAATGACTTGCTCATTAAAATGTAATCCAAGTGGAATTCCTCTACTTTAAACAGGTAGAACAATAAAGACTCAGTTACAGGCAGGTAAAATGTACAAAAGTAGACTCGAAATACATAATTGCAAGTACGGTTCTTTTCTGAAACAAGTCCTGCCTATTCTTCCGTTTACATTGTGGCTGCTCCAGTGACCATAGGAAGGCAAGACAAGACGCAGCTTGGGCCCATTATTCCGCAGTCATTTCCTTTGATGTGAAAGTCGGTAAACATGCTCCTACCAAAGAAACATACGCCGATGAGCTCCCACCCATAAGTAGGTAAAGGGAAACACGCGCCAAAATAATAAGTTCTCAAAGAACACATAGTCTCAGTTTCATCAGTATCTTTGAACACATACGAGTATAAAGGCGGTAATCCGACCTTAATCTTGTTTGATTCTTTGAAAAGGCTCGGATCTTGTTAGTCTGCATGGAAAGTCTTTTTAGTTACATGGCTATAGAAAAGCTGCAATACTGTGCTCGTACAGCTTCCTTTTGCTCATTGTAGTGTAGGCTGAAGAAATACGTGAGTGCACTATTTGTATTCAGTTCACTCACCAAGATCTTAACTTGCGGAATGAGACCAGGTCCAGTGCAACTATCCACTAAATGGTGTATCCAACCGAGGTGTTAAGATTTCGCGGAGAGGAGCAAAACTAAGGTTTTTGAAAAACAAAATTAACCATTTCCAGCATCGAACTCAAGTGTTGGTCAAAATGTACCTCTAGTATCATTACTGATTGCAGTCAAGCGTAACACTAGTGCTAAGGGCCTCTCTCTGCTGGTGAAAGTGGAGAAAGTAATTGATTAGCGAAGCACGTCCAGAATTTTTCTGTTAATGAATAGCAAGTAGGTTATTACGAACCAAGCTTTCATTACTGGTGAAAGCAAAGAGCTTTAATCTATCTTAGAAGTAATGCACCTCGAAAGCTTACATGCTTACGCTCTTTGAGCTAGAGAACATGAACAGATTTATCCCTACAGTTCCATTAACTAACACCAGCAATGCATAAACCTACAAGTGAGTAATGGAGCCTGGACATACCGTCCACCTTGGCACATTGCATTTACACTTCAGTCTCATAATCTGCTGGATCTGGAATATTCCGACTGTCGTTGCAAGTCTGGAGCAGGACCACTTGTCAACATGAGTTGGATTCACTGTATTGGTTTACCTGAATTTTCATCAAGGTACATTCCAGGCCTGGTTATCCCCCAGTATCGACGTTCAGGCCGGGAGTGGACTGAACCTATGACTCATTGCGGGGTGAATGCCAATTTTCTCCTCGTTTCTCTCCCCTTGGAGAAAATCCAGGTTACTTGTATGCAATACAGTATCGCACATGTAGTAATGGACGAGAAACGAGGAAAGTATGATTAGAAAAGTTATCCGTGTTTCAGCAGATTGGGTAATCTGTGTACACGAGGTATTGCGGAACGGTAAAAGTTGTATGGCATATCCTCCTCGCCACGTGATTGGCTGGCAGTGTGTGTGTAATTTAGACTGCAATCGCACACTTGACCAAATTACATCCACGCCTTGGTATGAAGAGCGTGCCGGAAAATGAAAGAAAAATATGGGCCAACGGACGGATAAGTTTACAGCTCGCTTGTTGCATTAGCAAAGGTCTCATTGCGAAATGAGCAAACCCGACTGTCCCTCCCCCCCGTAACAAGATCAGGAGGGAAAAATGCAGCTCTCTCATTAGTTGCTGTTGGATGTGGTGCTCAATGTGATTCACTGAGGTGGGGGGTTACACGGTATGAATGCCACACCGGGTGAAGCGTGGCCTACGACTGGTGCTTTATACAGCCTTAACTCAATATCTTGACTGAGAGTCGTTTGTACAGCCCAGCCTGGTGTACATGTATTTATACTGTTGGCGATTTCTCTGAGGGCAAATCAGTTGACAGGAGAGAGTGAGATCCGAAAATAGTGTTAGGCTTGCAGCCAAAACTAGTAAAAAAGTACTTGTCTCTCGTATCATTCCTCCTTTCCTTTCTTCCCGTTCTGGATGAGTGGGGGACATGTTGGAGGGGCAGATGCTGCACAACCTTGCATAATAACAAGGCTTGTCTTTGTTTTTCGCGAGAAAAGGGCTTGGAGGCAAATTTTTTTATGTATCTTGACTCCCAGTGATGCAGATAATGGTACGTTGGCTGGCAACCCGTTCAGCCTCTGGCTTGGCTGAATTGAGAGTTTGAGAGAAGCCAGAGTATGGGACTTGTAGCCAGTGGATCGACATGAAAGAAAGCAATATTGTGTTTCTTCTCTTGTGTGGTGGGCAATATTGCCGTAAAAAGGAAGGACGTTGTGAAAAAAAAATTATTGAAATTTTTCTCTCGAGTCAAAGGGAAAAATTTAAATAATCATTCATGTGATTTATCTTGTGATGAAAGTTTTATACAAGAGTTTTTTATGACCCGCAATCTTTCCAGTCACCTCCGCTTTGTGTCCCCGGTCCTTTGCGTGCAGTCAGCTGGCTCCCCAGCACCCCGTTAGAGTTAAAAGCCTCTCAGCTTTAATCTTCTGGTTGAATAAATTTTAAAAAAAAAGTTGTAAACAGCCACCATTGTGGTTTTGGCTGGTGAGATGTCATAAACATTTTTTCCGGCAGACAGACACAGCTCGGTACTTGAATCCAAGTGAGATGAAGCATCTCTGCTACGCATCCTGCTCCACGTCTCCTGCTCCGCGTCTCATCTCCATGACAACGAGCCTGTGGAAGAGCATAAGTGTTTGCCATTTCCTCAGGTAGGTGATCCACCGGATCAGTGACAACTCGTGGTTTCCGCCTTTCCTATCTGTGCTATTGGAATGTGCTGAACGTTGCTTCGCTGCAGTATAATCCGTTAGCTGGTACTGCTTCAGTTCGTAGTTACGAGGAGTAAACTGTGAGTTTTTTTTACGAAAAAGGTGCTTTCATGCGTACCAGGAACGGAACGTGGGTCTGAGTTCAATTTAAAGTTGGAGCAGGACGGATTGCCGGACTGGTGCAGCTGTTTGTGCAATTCCGGACTTTGTTAGTGTTGTTATATTCGCTCAGTTGTAACTTTTCCTTTCCACTCCTGTAACTTTGGTGTATTTCACCCGCGCAATCTGTCAGTCCTACTTGAGGGTGTTCCGAGAGGCAAGTGTTGAGAGCCCTGCTCAAGTCGTGATTTTATGCTCGTCCTTCCTGGGCGTTTGGCCCATGGACCAGTACATGTTTGTCGACAAGTATCATTAGGAATCGCTCTCACACTTTCCGCACCCGGGTGTACAGAAGTGTTAACCAGCTGGAGGATTTGTGCCAACTTGGTGCTAATTGGTAAGGAAGAAATTCGCCATCGCATATGCGTAAGGCAGCATACTGTGTACAAGTCCCAGGCCTTCAGGTTGGCTTAGCCTACTTGAGAGAGCTCAAGGAGGATGAAACACAATAGTTTGGGGTAACCCCAACTTCGCATTAAAGTCCGAGGGGGCTTGTTTCCGTAATTTATGGGCGGACGTTAATGATTTATTAAATGTGATGTCGGTTCGCGGTCGAAATTGGTTAACGGTTGGCTTTCCTTTGCTTTCGCTCGAGTATGGAAGTACGTTGCTGGTACGGCAATCCAACGAAAAACACCATAAAGCCACACCTGAAGGCCTAGGTATTTGTATCGGGAACGTGGAAGGCGGGGAGTATTGCCGGTGGATATGAATGATTGTTTACGTATCGGTGAACGGGTTCATGGCTCCTCATAGGGCTGATACATGTGGTAATTGAGTCAGGACTCATATGGTTGAGCAACCTTCCACCAAGTTACGAAACGAGGGCAAATTGCTCACGGTTCCGTATGTATTTCCACGTATGTGAAAACTGTTGAAATCCTCTTTCCTGCTCCTTGAAGGTGAAATCGTGATAATGATGTTCGGTAAGGGGGGTGGGGCCGTCTTGATTCTCCATGTTTGGTTAGACTGACGGCAGACAGGTAGCGATGGCCGGGGTTTCTTCATGGGTTGGTTAGCTGGGCTGAGGGAATGTTTACAGTTCACTTGGATTCTTGGAATGTTGCACAAGCTTTTGTAGACTTTTTACCTGGTTTTCATAAATCGGAAAATGACTTTTAAGGAAAGGTATTTTTAATGGGACAAAAACCTTGCAGGATTTGGATCTCGAATGCTTTTTAAGCAGTTTGTACCGTGGTCCTCATTGTCAGTTTGTTTGTAGAGGATGAGCTTGCGGGTTGTACGTGAAGCAAAAGTGCGGGGAGCAAAGACTTTACGAGAATTAAAGTACCGTTATTACGAAGAGCTTCTTAGCAGATGATGATACTTTTGATGACTTGCGAAAAAAGTGTGGAAGATTTCCAGCATATTTTTTGCAGATTGAAAACGTTTCCCTAGTGAGCTCAAGAGCATGAGATGAACTGTCTAAATCTCGTGTTTTTTGTAAACACATGGATCTATTCGTGCTGATGTTGTTTGGAATTCAAGCGTGTAGCCATAGCGGTGCTTGTCGGTGTAAACAAATTGTTGAGTGAAACGTGCCAAAGAGTGACTTGAGACAAGCCACCGTTACATTTTGCAATTTAAGCCCACTTCCGCTTCCCCCTCGTTATTTTCACTTACAGCATTAAGTTTACAAGTTAGGAGGCGGACAGCGAGATGAGGGTTTGGTACAAAAGAATGGTGTGGAGTAGGTGAGATTGCTGAATTTTAAATTCCGCGAGATAGTTGCCACCTGCTTTCCCGGAAACGGGGACGGTGTATATATTCAAGTTTTCCATGTGGACGCTCTTCGGTGGTGAAATTCAGGAAGGGAATTTGTAATTTCTATCATTATTTAACCCAAAGTGTTTTTCTCACGCAGTCACTGAAATAATGATGTTCATAATGGGCGTTAAACATGGGTCCGGTGGGTATTTCCACCTTCCCTTCAGTGCTGCAGCTCTTAAGTCCTATTATTTTTGTAACCTTGTTCTTGTCACGCTGCAGCACTGAATAAAATTACCGTGAGAGCCTCAAGACTTGCTCCTTAAGGGTCTGCTCAAGTGGAACAAAAGTTTTCCCTCCGTCCAAGGAACGGGCCCAGCTTTCACCGTGGAAACGCATGGAGCTCAGGTACTCTCTCTTGCTTCAGAAGGCTGCGTCGTCCTGAAGAACAGGAGCTCGTGCTCATGCTCTTCTTTGTTCCTTACGACCAAACTGAATAATATGCGGAATGAAATTCTTCCTTCTTTTTGTTTTTGTAAAAAATTAGGCGACTTTGGAGCTGAAAGGGGGGAAACTCTCGGATTTTTAGAAAACTTACTACAAAAGTTGCTCCTCTGCCTTCTCAGGTTACGTAAATATTTTACCGAGCTTGCTCTTTGCAACTAGGAGAAGAATGTTAAGGGTCCCCTGCCTCTATAATTTGATGAAGCCGTAGCTCTCTGACTTGGTACTTGTTCGTGCCCAGGTATGGGGAGAAGGCACCTGTGCTCTGGAGTTATGTCAAGTTTGGCTTTGTAGCA
>VRMD01003053.1:0-11738 GCA_009872375.1 Sminthurides bifidus | reverse complement strand
AGAAGAATTTTTCCTCAGCTTTATTTTCAAATGCTGTACTATTCTGTTTCCGAAGTTATGGCAACAACTTGCTAGAGACTCACTCTTCTTTAGAACAATCGCAGGAAGGGAAATTGGCTAGAAAAAACACCTTATGTCATTCATACGTGTTGCCAAAAACATACGTTCTTCAATCTCCTCCAATAATGTTTAACTTCCCTATCTTCACTGGTACAGTTATAGAAAATGTAAATTGTCCCGCCATGAGCCAGAGTAGTCCGGTCAGCGACTGGAAAGTTCTGGCGCGAAAGCAATTTCGGTTCCAGAATTTTCGCAATCTGGTACAACAGGTAGGGCTGGTGCATATGCAGGGAAGTTGCATAAGCGCACCATGCTTGAGTGATTTCAAGGACTAACGAGTTTTCTCTCGTATGAAAGGAGATCTTTTCAGTAAAAAAAATCAAACACGGAGCCTTATGCAAGTAAAGATTCAAAAAGTAGTTAGCTTGACGGTCTTGGAAAGGAGAAAGAATAGCTGGCATAACGATTACGAAGAAGCCTTCTTTGCTGGAACAAAGTGCAAGTTTGATGCTAGTTAGTTTGATTGCGAATCTGTGCCACAGTGACAAGCTCTTGATCGTTAAGAGTATAGAGTTGCAAGAACAAGAAATAATAATTAGAAGGCTTTTAATAAGGAAGACAGCAAGGAGGAAACTCGGAAAGAAGAAGTCCCTGCCTGCCTGGCTAAGAGACAGAGAGAGAAATCAAAAGATGAGGAAAAAATAAGAGATTTCGCATGGAAATTGCATTTGGAAAAGGAAAGACAATAATGCTGTTGTGGCAAGAGAATGGAAATGTTCGAGCTGGGGAGAAATCCACGTGGATTGTGCTCACTTGTTGTTTCTGCAGAAGGGAATACTACGTGGCGGAAGGCAAAACGAGGCACATTCCCGGCGGATCCGATCCGGGTAAAACTGACTGATACGCGTAATGAGAAACTCGAAGGACGGACAAATAGGAAACGGAAAGCGTGCTCCAGGTTGAACATACACACATCATCTCCTTCCAATCCTCCAGCATGTGTAATGCGCAGTATACACAAGACGTCGTATTAAACGAGGAGACGACAACCTTTGTTTGTCTGTGCATCTTTAGCTGGAGTCGTCTACGTGGAGTAATGTTAGTTTAGCATTAAAAAGCTTTGAGACAGCCAGGGGGAAGACAAGAAGACTTATTGGCACTGCGGTGTAGGGTAAAGTCGCTCAAGTCGGAAAGTTGGGCAGAATGTCGCCTGGAACTAATGTTGGGAAGGAGTTGGCGATGGATATTTGCCGGGTTTTCTTAAGCAAGCAAAAAAGAGAGAGAGAGAGAGAAATTTGTAACCTGACGCCGCCATGTATGTTGCTCCTGTTGTTTTGATCTTCTCAATACACTTAAACTCGTCTTCGCCAAGTATTTCATCAAAGTCGGCTATAATTTCATTCAAAAGACGTAAGCACTCAACTCCTTCATTATTCGCCTCCAGCTCCACGTAAAAGTCCCAGAAGTTTGGAATCGAGGCAAACATTATACACACCGAGTCGCATTCTTCTGCATACAACTCCTGCGAAAAATAAGAACAATATGCGCTTAGACAGACAGACAGATGATACAAAACTGTGCTGTGGAAATCCGAACCCGGTTCCACATCCTCAGCCCAGTGCTCGAGCAAATGAAAATATATACATCGCACATAATCTTGAGACGACTCAGCGTCTCCAGCTCATCTTTTACACAATTCTTCAACAAGAAACATGTCAGGACCTAGTATTCAAACGCGTAAAAACAAAAACAACCTCGAAGCTAGATTTCATAATATAGCCAGAGGAGGGCTGGCTTTCTTCAGCATTTTTTCAGCTCCCAAGAGGAAGCTTCCGAGTCATATTATGTTCATAACTTTTCCTCAAAATGTCTCCTGGACACTACTAAAGCCTGACTCCAAGAGGATTTTTGCGCACAAGATTTGAGCAATCTGTAGCAAATTCTGCCTAATTACTCTCCTACTCCCAAAACTCTTGAGTAGATTAATTGATAATACAGTTTCTCAAAAGTAGTTAAAAAAGAAGAAGCTCGAATTGCATTCGCACCAATCGTAGAAAAGGGGTCGGTATTGAAAGGATAGAGCATGCCGTGTGCCGGCCTTGGCTTTAATAACATGAAGATAATATAGAGAAATGACCACAAACTGATCAGCCTAATTACGAATTAATTATACTACTTGGAAGCTGCGGGTTTTGGCCAACTGGTTGTTACACAGTGGCAAAACACTCGATCATAATTGAGATTATGCCAAGCTGGTTTTCAAGGTTAAAGGAGGATTTGGGCCAATGACCAATTGAAGGTTGAAATTCCTCTGGGATTTTTCCATACTTGTGTACTTAAAAACTAGGAAAAATTTCGCGCATAACATTCACAATTTACACATGACAGGGTTGTGGAAATTGGATTATCTGATGAACACCATCGCAATCGCGTACTGCTCGGCGAAGTGTAGTTGGGAAAACGTTTTATTCACAGCAATGAATTCGATAAGTTAAAAAAGCTCTAGAACAGTAACAAAATTTTATGTGAGAAGGTTTTGAAAGGACTTATAATTCAACAGCATGTTTTGGCGCTCTCATAAGAAAGTGAGGATGAAGGAATGGCCCGTGCGGGAATACGCCACGGCTCCTTTTACTAATCTAGAATCTCAGAGGGATAAAATTTCCGGAATTGCTCTTTTCACACACCTCATTTATCTAGCTTTTGGGGCGGATGGATTTTACTACTGTATTCTTCGTTATCTAAACAGTGATGCGCTACCATTCGCCGTCTCTGTGTAGTACTCGGGTTCTTTTGATCCTTATCTTTGTAAATGAAGATGGGATTAAAATACCATCCAAATTCTGTGGAGAGCTACGCAGCAATTCCCATCACCATATTGCCAATGCCTCTTGGCTGTTAGCAACCCCCTGCTTGCTGGCTAATGATTTTTGGTACGTGGAAACAAAGTGTTGACTGAAACACCAAAAACCTATAAAATGTCATGCTTACTTGTTTTATAACTTCCTATTTCTCGCCTTTTGTCCTCGTAAAGGTAATTACTGTCAACAGAATTCGGACTTTTTAAGTTCAATTACCGCATACTCCGGTGCGACACGTGTTCAAGAAAGACTCAAGGTGAATTAAACTGTCATTTCTTTGCACTAGTTAATATCCCGCCTTCCCATCTACGACTTCTAGACTTGGCAATTAAAATTGACATAAGTTTTATAACCCATGAGAGAGTAGCTCGAAGAGACGTTAATCTGCAGGAGGAAAAAGACTGTTCTTCACCGCTGCAGACAGATGGCATTGGGCCAAGAACTCAGGTGAGAGGGGAGAGGTAAGTGAATTTCTGAGAGACAGTTTGGGTCGATATGTAAAAATGGAAGGAATCCCAGGGCTTATTTCACCGAACGGCTGAAGAGGGTAGGCGTGGTCTTGTGTGCCAGGGCACTAACTAACTAAAACCGAAGCGAGAAGATTTGATAAGACGCAGTGAAGCGAGATGAGCGGGTCTTTGTTTCAAGTCCAAGTTCCTGCTCATGTTGGGACAGTCTGAGGCATATCGCGGTGAATTAAGGATAAGTGATTTGAGATGAAAAAGAAACGTTGCATAATATGCTCAATTCTATGTACATGCGTATGAGACTACAAGGGGAAGGTGACGTGGAGGAGCACAGGGAGCGGGTATGAAGAGAATACCCGGGTAGGAGAGAAGAGATTTAGTAGGATTTAATCCTCGTAACATGCAGCTTGGAAGATGAAAAAGGTGGGAAGAATATCTTAGGGAAATCTATAAACCGTAGGTAAACGGAACAAATAGAAAAATGATGGAAGACGGGACTGAGAATAAAGGAGGGATGGAGATCAAAGGAAGAGTTTGTTAAGACGGGCGGAAGGGTTGGAGTGAGTGTGCCAACCGTACAAGGTAAGTCTTAAAAAACAAAGGTTTGAGCTAAAGAAAGGAGGGACCCTGGAAGGTTCTCAGGCTGGCTGGAGAGCGATCCTTGGCTTGAGGAAATGTACTAAAGGTACTTACATCGTACAGTTTCTCGGAAGCTAGGAAATGATCACAGACGAAGAGCGGGAGAATATTGGCTAATAATTTTCGGTTGTAGGCCTGTAAATGTTCCATCTCCTCTTTTTCCTCTGCAATACAAACAAATGAATCATTTAGAATAAGTCTTCGGAGGTGAAATTGAAGCAGAAAAGGATTATGTTGTTCCGCCATGTAACGTGAAAACCACATCCGTAAATGTTTTATGTTCTGTTGCATCCGACTGGTAAATTATCAGCCTTCCAGTCTCTCTCCTACTACTGTTGAACACGAAACGCGAATCATTCAACAGGTCCGACCAAAGGTGTGAAACGTGAGAATAAGCGCTCATGATCCTAAACACTGATTAATTTAGAGCATATAACACAAAACTAAAAAACATTTCAAAGGAAATGATTGCCATGTTTCCACTTTGCAGTCACATAAAATACAAGTTGATGCTCGTTCAAGTACACCCACTTGAACTACTACTTGACTAATGAATCTAAGGTACGAATTCCTCATCTTGATTGCTTCCACAAAACTTTCAACAAATGCTTTGACAGAGCGGAGCCTGTAGCATCAAATGAATTAACTTTCTTTCCTTTTGCTCACAAGAATATTATAATCTCTCCAAGAAACTTTTACAAATCCTATCCTCAATGATTCACAACCACAGTTTGAGACAAAGTACGCCTGAGAAACTTATGCATAACGTGTATTTGCAGAACTCCCCCCGTCTTGCATTAGATTTTGTAATTAAAGCAAAAAGTAGGAATAATCCTGAGAAATCTGAAACCAACTTTTAATTTATAAAGCTGAGCAAACAGTTTTTCCTCAATGAATTGCTAAACGTACAAAGAGCTAGTAACAGATAAGCCACTTCTATAAACGAACTAGTTTAGGAAATTTTATTCATGGGAATGCACTTTCAGCTGCCATGGAAACGATGCTTATCCAAGTTCTTACATTGGCCACAAGGAGGAACAACGTCCCGGTTCTTATTAAAAACCACAAGGTTGTCATGAAAATAGATGATATCTGAAGTAAGACGCTGTTCAAGAAACGCTCCAAGGTTGATCGTGGAGGAGCACAAACCCTAGGAGGAAAGTGCTGAAAGCGGATTTGAGGCGCATTTGGATGGCGTGTTGGGAAATAAGGTTGGTTCCCATGGATGAAAAACCTGGTTTTTGAATTAGGCAATGGCGGATAAAATTGTGCGGACAAAATGTAACGGAACTGCGTAAGAGACGATGCATCTGGCTGCTATGCATCTGGCCCCGCAAGCTGCGGTATAGAAACGCAGGCTGTTTGTACGAAGGTGGTGCACACACAGATGTCAACTTGTATAGTGTACCTGCTTGCCAGCCAGCCTGCCTTATGGTAAGACGTAGAGGTTGCATCTGTCCGTAATATTGTAAGAGGTTGTGTGTTGGACATCTGCGGTAAGTGCAGTTGCTCGAGTAAAAAGGTGCACTCCAGGAGGGTTAACCTAGGCAGGGTTAAGGGAAAAAGGAAGACTGGCTGAAGCGGATCTAACCCGGGGACCTTGGAATAGATAGGGAACAGATTTCGGCATATATCCGCTCGCTAAGGAAAAATTTACAGAGGAAGGAAGGACAGAGGAGGAGGAAAGGAAGGAAGAAGGAGATGGAGGAGACACAGCCAAGCAATATTATTATATGAAAGGCAAAATGAAGTGCTTTTTCTGTTACGCTCCTTGGATTTGTAAACGCATTTCCTTGACCGTTCCGAAACGGGTTTCAGCCCCTGCCCTGCTCTCAAAGCTCCTCTTATGGAGACAGTTGTGCTGGGCTAGCTACGGGAGCAGGGGACGAGGACTTGGCAAAGCCTAAGCCCATGATGATGATTAGTGAGTGTGGGGCAGGCTGGTCGGAAAGACCGTTGAATGAAAGTTGTTTGGCTGACTGAGATTTGTGTGAAAAGTATAAGAAATTTTAAGCGGATGTCAAATTACCGTTAGCCTGCATCCTCCATAGAAAGTCCAGACGGAGCGTGGCTTCGGCCTGTCGCGAATGAATGACGAGAACGAAAAAGACGAGGAAGAGCGTCCCAAGCCTGGTTACATTTTCGTAATCCTGGAAAATCCCCACGGCAAGGAACAGGGACATTATCAGGATTTTAAGTGTTGAACCGATTGCCTGGTACACGCCAAGAGTTGTCATGATAACCACGGAAAATCTTGTCGTATACTGTTAAAAAAGAAAAACAAATATCCACCTTTCAAACCTTGTATGCTTGAGACCGAAGGAATTCCAAAAATCTTTTCCTACAAGTCCTGTCAATCCGATAGAATGCCCTGGTAACTGTACGTACATGCATTCGAAAGCTCATACGGCAGGAATACTTTACTACAAGATTTCCTTTTCCACGCCATAACTTTAGCAGAAAAGATTAAAGCTGAACTGCAGCATACCTCTGGGCAATCTATTGTACTATTTGTCATCGGATCGAAAGTCTCACAGGGTGACGTCTGAAAATAAATTTTAGCGTACAAATCCCATTTTGCAACAGTCAATTACATGTTACACAAACCACATTTATCAACCCCGGCATCAGACTCCAACCTACAAGTCTCTCTCAGCAGGAGCTGGTGAAATGTTTTAGCAGTAGTGGATGAGGCTCTTTTTTCTTATTCTGCTGCAATTCACCCAGCTCCTTCAAGCTCATAGCAATAGCAAATCGTACGTAGACAAACTCCACGTGAGCGAACATGGGAGTTTCGTTAGTAAGTTCCGACTACCTGTTTATTTCAGCAATGCAAATGGGCATTAGGCTAATTGTGAAGGAAAACAACTTCTTATGGCTGTTAGATCACAACGGGAAATATTCAAGATCAGCTAATAAAGAATCGGACGGGGAAGTTGGGGGAGGAACGAGAAAGCAGATAAGATCAAATTTAAAGTGATACGGAATGTAATGGGGCAGGTTTTATGCGTTATTTGGATTTTGTTGAAACTGGTAAAGGCAGAGGAGGGAGGATGGAAACAAGTTCCTTGCTCTGAAACGGTTCGGAGACGAAAAACGCACAGGAATTGAACAGACTGCGAAATCTTTTCAGGCTATGGGAAGACTGGCGAGGGGAGGGAGGAGGAGAACTAGTTTTTCCCATGAGTCGCCTTTCCATGACTAATTTTTGGACCTGTGAGCATTTGTACACGCGTCGGAATGATTTTTAATTATCCTCCAATCCAAGAAAGAGAGAGAGAGAGAGCACAATACATACGTCATCTTGTTACCCTCCCTGTAAGAACTGAATCAAAGACACTGAATTGGACTGCGGATAACTACTAACTATTCATTATGGAGCGAGAGTGGAGAGCTGATGCCTGGAGTTGATCGGATTCGAAGGAGCCTGACCGAGAGAATTTCAGGAGCAATGCCTACTATAAATCTTAGTGCAGCTATGGCAATCGGACGCGAATTAAATGAATAAAGTAGGCTTACAATGGGCGTAATGATGACGAATGCAATGAATTGCGTAACAACAGTGAGCGTGGCGAGGATTTCTTTGTACTTGATCATACGCTTTAGCCCGAAGAGAATGAGAAGATGGAAGAGGCCTAGGAGGAAATACGCTGACATCGTGTGAATTCTGGAAGAATTAACGCATTATAATGGTCATCATCATTACTTTAAAGGCTAAAACACCTGGTTTAATGCTAAATTACGGTGGAGGAGACGAGTTGGAAAAATAATGGGAATGCGCTCGCTCGCTCAAAATGACTCGTGTAGGCTAATGTAACGTGCTGGAAGATCATTTACACCTTTACGCTGCGTTAACATCCCGTTGCAAAGCGTCAACTTATTTGCCATTTACACACCATGCTCACGCTAGTGGGCAGCAAACTGTCAACCTGAACAAGTCCGTGTCAGATTCTGTGACTGCTTTGAGGCAAGGGGTGAAATTTCAGCAGGTTTTACGCACTTTTGCCAAACTGGTGGCACTGCTATGAGTTTCGGGGTTGTTTACACTCCGTCGCGGATCAAACACGTGACCACGGAGGAGCGTGCAAACTTTATCATAAATAACATTAACAGACGGAGACATAGGCGGTTTCTACATGAAGCTTCAGAGCAAGATTTATTACTTACGATGGCAGCACACTGAGAATGTGCATTGCTAAAAGGAGATCGACGAGGAGAGACAGAATGAAGTAGAGATGCACTCGCGAGTCGGGTAACTCCCGGAACTGAAAAAACAATGGACAGCGTATTTGGAAATGCTATTTACCGAAAGACACATCCTGGAAGCGGCCGGCAGGAACGGAACAAGCATTGCATTGAGGACAGGATGAAATCCGATAGGGTTTGCATTACCTCAATTTGATCTAATGTGTGTGGAGGTGATGATATAGTTTATTTAGGAAGGAGGAGGACTACACTACTTGATGAACTGGGTTGATGAAGATGGAGAGATGAGGTGGTGGCTAAGACTGTGTGTGATTTAAAGAAATGGACGGAAGACGTGAGTGATACACATGTAAAAGCTTAAAATCCATACAAGACTACGTGGAGAAATTCAATGTGGACAAGGGACATTGTGTGCTTTGGAGCGGTTTGTGGGAAAATGTTGACGAGAGGATGTCGAGGAGGGGGAGGGGCGAAGATGAGACGGAAGAGAGGAAGAAGAGCAAATATTTGCAAAGAATTGAAGCAGTGAGAATGTATATGCGTGAGTTACTTGCGTTTAGCTCTCGCGTATATGGTTTAAAGGGAAGGTGCTGAGAATGGGACAAGGAAAGAATATCCTTAGACTGGGTGTCCTTATCCTCCTCTTTTATGAATAACGTGAATTTAAGATGACGGAATATAAAAGAAAACCAAGGCTCAAGACGGACGGAACAGAATGGATGGAGGACAGATGAAATTGGATGGATGGATGGAAGCGGAAAGAAGGAGCTTCCCAAGATTAGAATACTACGTGGCGAAAGAAGAACAAGGTGGGGTGTCGGAGGCAAGGGCCGTAGGAAAATCCTACTGGAGATAAAGACGAGGTGAAATTGGATATTGAAAAACTCGAGTTTTCTCCATGTAAATCCATTTACTTATGGAACACGGTGGATGTGTCTCGGGCTGGGTTTGTTTGGAAAAAGCATTAGGAATTGCCAAACGGAGTGCAAAGTTGCCATAAGCAAACTCGGCTTACGAGTCCGAATTCATTTCTTCTCCTTACCTTTTTTTCCGTTTTTGCGTTGCGAAATTTCAGGAGGAACCTGTGGCAGTTCTCTGAACGAAGCCGGTCTATACTGCGGGCGTCAATGGCTCGTGCTAAGTAATCATTAACTTCTTCAGACTGGCTTTTGCTTGTTGCTTCGATTGTTCTGTAGGGAAACACAAAAGCAAATTAGTGAATGCCGTGGCAAAATGTTGGCTCTATAAGTTCAAGAGAGAGGAGAGAGAAAAGGCTTAAGTTGGCTCTCAAGCTCCAAAGTCAGCTGGCGGCAAGGGTGTTGATCAGAGCTAACGAATTGAATCGAGAGAAAAACGAGAACAAATGAAGGGAAAATCGACAGTAACTGGAGGAGTTTTTGAGGAGAAAGGTTGAAAAATCTAGCAGCGTTCATCATGAGATCCGGTAGCGAAGAAACGTGAACCATGATACAAATTGCCGTTGCAGAAGGGCAACTTTTTAAACTAATTGAACCGCAAGGTGAAGTTNCAGAAGGGCAACTTTTTAAACTAATTGAACCGCAAGGTGAAGTTGGAAAAGGATGAGATACGCTCCTGCAGACTTTTGGCAAACGTTCAAGTGCACGTTGTTGCTGTGGGGGAGGAGACAATAAACTTGGTGATTCGCAAGACAAAAGGGAAGATGACTGTAATTGAAATTAGTGTTTGGAAGATGACACGGTTTTCAGAACATGGAATTAATTTAAGAGGCATGTGTCTTTCATCTTAGGCAATATTAAGTTGAGCGTGGCGGCCGCCCGCCTTTAACGTATGACGCTCGAGAGAGAGAGAGAGGGGGGAGGTGGGGGTGGAAAAGGATGGAGCTATAAGGAGCATAGTGCATACAGAGTGTTTTTGTGTGTACTGACGGAGATGTTCATTCTGCAGATCGCAGATGTTGCCATTTGAGATAATTAAGGAAAGCTGGAGAGATGATAGTGATTGAGTGAATGACCTTGGAAGATATGACACGGTTTTCAGAACATGGAATTAATTTAAGAGGCATGTGTCTTTCATCTTAGGCAATATTAAGTTGAGCGTGGCGGCTGCCCGCCTTTAACGTATGACGCTCGAGAGAGAGAGAGGGGGGGGAGGTGGGGGTGGAAAGTGATGGAGCTATAAGGAGTAGTGCATATACAAAGTGTTTTTGTGTGTGCTGACGGAGATGTTCATTCTGCAGATCGCAGATGTTGCCATTTGAGATAATTAAGGAAAGCTGGAGAGATGATAGTGATTGAGTGAATGACCTTGGAAGATTGGATGAGACTGATTTAAGCAACTGTGAGAAAGTTCAGCTTGAGAGGGAGCAGGTGTGAAAAGTTTAAAGGGAGGACAGGTGACAGATGGGATTCTAACTAGTTGTGGGAGGCTGTATTGATTTCTCCTTTTGTTTGGAAACGGCTCGTGCCAACTGTTGCTCTGCAGATGTTTCAACACAGTTGCCGCTCTGCTGAAGGTGAACTATTGACGAAGATCATGGAAGCGAAATAAGCGTGGCAGAATATTAAGACGGAGAAGAAGAAGAACACAAGATGGCAAGGGAAATCAAGATGGAAAACATAAGATGCAGTTCAAGAGATGAAGGGGAAGGGACGGGAAGAAAACACCGTCTGCTCCTTCTTCCATGGGAAACATAAGGACAACAATACGGAAGAAGAAAATGGGCCAGAGAAAAGCTGAAGTGAACATAAGGAAACCATGACGATTAAGGCCTGGAAAAATTAAAGGAACAAATACTACAAGACAGGGGTCGCGAGAAACATTTAAAAGAAAATAAAGCACTCTAAATATCCAGCTCTATCTCTCTTCCTTCATCTCTCAGTCTGTGTGAACTGGAAACCTTTTCCCAATCCCGGTCTTCTTACTTTGTTCGATGATGGCCCATGACCCTGAGCTCCTTGGCTATAACCGTTGTGCCGTTTGTAGGCTTACAAGTAGGACTCGTCACGGTCTCCGTGGCCACGGCCGGCCGGACAATAAGCCAGGATTGAATGTTCAGGTCACGGAGGAACGGGTCTCTGTCCTGACCGTTTCCCGGCTCCACAATGTAATCGTTCTTCAAGTAACTCAGCGTCTCCGTGGTGATGTGGACTCGCCTGTGAAATTAATATGACACAAACTCTTCAAGTGTAACATTGCGGTCAAGATGGAGCTGCAACTGTTCGGATGACGGAAGTGATCAGGTGCTCCACCGCCACAGATTCAATGCACACGTGTTCAAAGGAAGCGGAACTCGGATGCTGGACTTGTGTGCACACAGTCATGCTCACACAAACAGCTTGCCTTTTCTTGAAACAGAACCGTATGAATGGGATTATGATTACCGAAATGGTAGATGACATTTAAAGCGTGGCTACAAAAACCATTCGCGCGCACATGCTCAGGCGTTGACATCCTCCGCATCTACACTCATGCAAAGAAATGAGCTGTGAGGATCACTTCCTGAAAAATCTGTGACAGTTCTTTG
>VRMD01003052.1:0-11739 GCA_009872375.1 Sminthurides bifidus | reverse complement strand
TCGAAATTGTCACAGTAATACTGGCTAAGGCATGCTGATGATAATGAATGATAATTAACGCCTTTGAGAGGGGTTTACGCGCTCCTGACCTGTCACCTTCAGAACCTTCGGCATTCTCAAACATTAACCAAAGTCAGATTTGTGTCCACAAGGCGTGGGTCTTGTATATGACTACAACTGGTTACTTTGGCCTCTAAATTAAGGTCGTAATCCTTAAGGCATTGTGATTGTAATCCATAGCAAACAACTTATAAATACTGCATATCAGTCCGTACTCGTCGACAGTGGCAACATTTTGAATCACCAGTTTTTACCTAACGCTTGCACAAGCCATATGAGTCAGCAGCTATGCGCTGTTCTCATTTGGCAAGACAATGTTGAACAGGGATAACTCTTAATTCATCTTGCTAAAAGACTCATTTCAAGGGTTCATCAAAACGATCATTCAACTCAACTATTCCTTTCATCAAGCCTTATTTGATCTGCACGCTTGACACGTTACGTACTGTACATTTTAAGGAACGCGGTTATAGCAACTTCTTAACTTCTGAAACGTTTAAATTCACAAGCATGATTTTTAATATCAAGGTACAACCCTCGCGTACTCATGGAGTGAGCAAGTCTTCAATTTATAAAGCATTAATATACACAGAAAGAAATTAAGTCAGTACTATCAGAAGCTTGGGGAACATGTATGTTTTTCACTTGCTGTCAGCGGAACCATTTATGCTTTTACGAAGATTTGAAGTGAATTTGCCGAATGTTTTCTTTGCCCTTTCCATGCAACGCAACAATACCTAATACTGACTCCGGTTAATAACGACTAATTTGATAAAAGATGAGAATCCAACAATATTTCGATTTTGATACACACTCAAGTTACAAAATTTTTCCTCCATCGTGATTTCATTCCGAAAAAACGCAGACTCCTGGACAAAATTCATGAGTAAAAATTCTCATCAGTATAGGTAATGTGATATTTTTTTATATACCTTGAGCCGCCTGAAACCTTACTTGCTTCAAAATTCAAACTCGGATCGTGCAGAAACTAAATATTTGTGGGAATCAAGTAGGTACCATAGTACTCAACTACAGTTGTAGTAAAGACAGGCGAATCTGAATCATGATTTCACCAAGAAGACTTTGCGTTGCAGCGTGACGCATTACTTGAGCTCTCGTTCCACTCAGTAAACCATGGCAACCGTTTGATTTCAGTATCTCCATCGATCTTTCCACAGATATTAGCATGCAAGAGCAGAAAATGTAGCAACCCAGGTTTGATTTCAGAGTTAAAGCAGCAGAACAAATTTACTACGCTTGGCTAGTGGCGTTATCAGGTCAGGATTGTCGACCGCCCATGTTCCTTCAATGCTGTAAATGTACGTGCATGCAGTCGGTAGATTACTTCCCTTTGCGTTTTTCATTTTCATTTTCATTCTCAATCAGTACTCAGTTCCTATTCAAGACTGTATAAAGACTTAAGGTTCGCGATCTCTACCAATTAACGTGACCAAGAAACCGCAGCCGTCCGATTAACTTCGCAATATTTTCATCTAATGCGATTAAATCAAAGCCAATGACCGCAGGCACAAAATGTGGTGCTAAACAGAAAATCTGAAAGAATAGTCAGCGACGACACACAGAACTTGCATTGGATTTACACATACTACATTCGTATCCTCTCTCTTTCATCTCACGGTAATTGTCATAACGAGTTTCCTTACGCACCCTAAGTGTTAATATACACGATGTTTGTGAAAATTACTTCATACAGTTTTGTTGTATCTTTGGTTATTGGCATCAATCATTTATCATTAGACCGTATGAATGTGAGGTGCCAATATCTTCACTATGAATATCACATGTTTGGCGTCAAAATAACAATATTATACCAACGATGTGAAAACATCCAAAGATATTCATTGATTTCGGTATGTAGAGGATAGATAACTTTGAGAATGACTTGGTGGCTTGATTCACTCTCAAGCAATGGAAAATGGCTCAAGTCAAGTTTCCATGCTTGAAGAGGAACTTGGTCTCAGATTTCTAATCTCCTGGGGAAAGGAAATGCCCACTCAACTTTTACTGCTATAGCTACAGCCACCAACAAAAGGCTGTTATGACTAAAATTTACGCCCAATATTCCTCTCCTTGCGTGGGCATCGAATGTGCATAGCTCTGATTTTCACAAAAGAAGGTTGCTATGCCGGATACACGCGGTTAGCATCATCTTGACTTGGTCTCATCTCCATTTCCGCGGCCCGCGAAAACAATCTTCTGCTCAATATCAGATTGGAAACAAGATAAGTTTGAGAAAACGACATTTTGTATTTTCCATATTAATTCAATTCAGACGGCCTAGTAAATGAGCTTCGAATAAACACCGGATTAGGTTAAAGGCGATGAATTCCAGGCACCACAGCTTTTTGCAATCAACATAATTCTGTCATTCCATCATCACATCATCAAACGATAGGTGAATTCTTCCCTAGATTGCAATTAGCCGTTTTGCTTTTGTTGTACTGGGTTTACGTGGAATAGCTTTATAAATATGCCTCTCTTGAAACGAGTAATACAGTATAGTATACTCAACTCTCAACTTCATGAACAGCATTCACTAGCCTGTAGGCAAGCTTCCTAAAAACTATGGGTGTGTTCCTCTTAACCATTCTCCAAACTTGATCAACCCGACATGAATACACGATTCCTGATTCTATTAGGATGAATACATTGTAGTACGTTCAATTGCACCTACTCGACTTGGTGCATGTAAAGGTAACACATTAAGACCTGCTACTTCCATTTTCCATTGTCAATTCTCAGTAGCTAAAAACCTTCTCCACAAACTGCATCTAACTATAAGCGCAAGTAATACACAAAGCATCTGCCTGTGAGAAGATCGATCAGGAAATTGTAAAACGTTATTCATTCATGCCTGCAATGAGTCTAAAGGCACATTTTCAGCATTATTGTAATCCCATCATTTATGACTGTGCACGCCTATTTCGCTTTCTGCATATTTGCCCACAATTATTCTCACACGGTATCTCGGCCCGACAAAGCGTGCTTACAAAAATGCATCATAGACACTTACGTTCCACACCTTAACCAACCATTTTACTCAAACATGAAACACCTACGCAGAAAAAGTTATCAATAATCATTCTCCTTAACAGCACGCTGCAATCCAAACATGGCATCATCGAAGATGCCAAAAGTAATAAAACTCTATCTAGCGCTGCTTCGTAGCTATCCAAAAAGCACGCTCCTTTAATGTGAAGAGAGTGAGAGAGACAGTGTTTGCCAACCTGTGAGTAACGTGAAAAACCATTAATCTGGTACATGTACATGGTCATACATACTATTAAGTACCATGGTGTTTCTTTCTAAGGATGTGTATTGCTTTAAAACGCATTCATTGTTTCCACGTCATGCTTGAGTGAAACAGATTAATCAAAATATGTCTTTGGCACATTTTTGGGCGGAAAATGCTACATTTTTGAAAATCAATCGTTTGCACTCTACCCAAACATGCATATTGCCCATAACTTGGAATGAATATTACTGCTTAAATGTTGACACATGCTGCAAGTAGGGACTTTCTGACATTGACGAAGTAAGACGCAATGATCAAATAAATAATAAAGTCTCGTTTACATTGCAGGAACTTGGGAAGAAGCTGTGAATTTTCAAAACGTTTCGGATGGATTCTCTGTTTTCACGCCGAGCCCCCTCAGGACAAGTAAGCCTTATTTCTTCTCAGAGTAACAGGAGTTCTTCTTTTGCCTCTGAGACCAATGATCCTGAGAATACCACTGGCCGGGATTATTCGCCATCTGCGCAGAAAAATGATCACACTTGGACTGTATCGAAAGAAAATGACGAAAACTGCATTCCGGTTTGGAAACGACCCTTGCGGCGCAATTTGCACCGTGAAGCGAAAATTCACGCAAACGAAAAGCCGTGCGAAGATGAAACTGACATTTACACAAGTGGAACTGTTTCTGATGAAATTCGTGAGAGTGAGGCCACTGCAAAACTAATTCAAATACTATTACCATGCATTATATGCAACCGCACATTTAGTCCTGAGGCTCTAGAACGACACTCTAAAATCTGTTCTAATGTAAACTTGAAAGATCCTCGGAGACCCTCCCGAGGGAAATTCGATTCGTCAGAACAGAGAAAAAAAGAGACACCATTGGCGGACTACATCCCGCCACCTCCAGTAGATGCAAACGGAGATTTTGTGAGGACTGGCAGTCGACGGTATCGAGAAAGCTTCAAACGTGGTTCTCACGGTCGATCAAGTTTGGGTAAAAGTACATCGGGAACCAGCATCGCTTCTGACATGAGTCCTTCATGGAATAGAGCAATGAGCCCAGCTGGCAGTCGCATTGCTGCAAGCGTTCAGAGCAATTCTTCATCCGAGAACCCTTGTGGCAAAAACTTTGATCAGTTTGATAATAATTCCGAGTTCGGCTCCGAAGGATCCCATGAGACGAACGCTAATGTTGGAAACAGCAGTTTGCCGTCTTATGCTCGCGCACTGAGTCCTACAGAAGATTGCCCTTTCTGTGGACGGAATTTCAACTTGAAAGCATTTGATCGGCATGTAAAATTCTGCCAGGATCAATTCGTAAAAAAGCAGTATGACATTCAGCCCACGCCGAAAGAAAAAGAGGAAGCATTGGAACGGCAGGAAATACGCACCAAGTATAGACCTTTAAAAAGCTCAAGCTCGTGTGGCAGTCTGCGGTCAATGAGCCCTGGTAAAGACTTATCCAACCTAATGACCATGAAGCTATACGGATTCATGAATCGAAACTTGGGAAAGGGTAGCATCTTCGGTTTCAAAAGGTCTAATGAATCACTGCCAAATTCATGCTACGGTGACTGCAATCGAAATACAAGGAGATCATCACCAGCCCGAAGCATAGCATCAAATCCGCCACGTCCTGCCCTACTTCAGCGGTCTGCAACCACCATGGGTATGACCAACTACAACTACCATGCAAACTCCAGAAAAGCGCCGATATTAACTCCCAATAGATCTAGCAACTTTACCTCACAATCTAAGAAGACCAAATCAATCGAAAATATCAATAATTACGCTAACGTAATGTCATCGGGCTACGGTCAGCAGTACTTGTACCCAAGTCCCTTTGTGAGGAACTCCCGCACTCATTCCAGTTTGCACAAAAACTTTTTCCGCAACTCGTCTAAACGAGCAGAACCTGAAGGAACCGAAAGTATTACTTCCAATTACCATTCGCAATCGTTGAAAGATTCTCCGGTTTCATCTGATCAATACAGTGCACAATCACCAACGATATTTCAGACGAATTCATACACGAAACCTGCAACGAAAGTGTCAATGATCCCCCAGTATCAATATCATAACGTGCCCAAGCCTAATTATCATTCCACCCCAATCGCGTCTAATAACAGCAATACCTTCAACGATTCCTGCAAAAAAGTTGGTTCTAACGGAAGCTTCAACTCTAGTTACGATCCTTACGAGAAAGCAGCCAAGCAGTTTGAGGAACTTCTTAAGACACAGCCGTTACGCACAGGAAGCAGTACAAACCCCACCCGAAAATTTGGATTGAACAGAGCCTTCCAGAGTGTCACACAGCCAATAGTGAACTCCGTGATAAATGGATCAGCAATACTGAGCCATCCAGATAGAGAATTCGAGTCCATTCCATCACGTCTGGAAACTAACAATAATTTGATGCAGGAGCAACAGCAACGCAATATTCAGACATCTCGGGCTGGATGCTACCCGATTCAAGAACCGGACAAGCCCCACACGGAACTGGATCAATTTGTTTTTAATCCAACTCCTGACGAAAGCTATTGGGGCACGGCTATGGCGAATAATGATGACACAATTGAGACTAGAACCCGACCAGGAAACCGAGAACAACATAATCGACGTTCACCATCTACATCTCTTGAATCAAGTGCTGACAGTGGAAATGGAAAATCCAGAGGAAGCGACTTGAACTCAAGCTCGGATAAGGGTTCAGTCTACACTCCGTAAGTTTAATTGCTGTCTTTCCTTGGGCATTTTCTTCACTTTATACATTCATTCTCCTCGTGCAGTGCATATCATATCCTTCCATTCATTTAATGGCTAGCTGGAGCTTTACCTGCAAGGTTGGCCTCCCTTCACATCTTCAAAAAATAATGCTACTGAATTTCATCGACAACATTGTTTCTCTTGTTGTCTAGCGTCGTAGGTTGCGTCTCTTTCGCTATCAATTAATATTGACCACCCAGCATCTCCACCAATGGCTATTCCTAAATCTTTTATTCTTTGAATTGCATGCAGATCGGATGGAGCAGACTTGGAATTCGAAGCCCTGGAGAGCTTAATGAGCTTAAGAGATGCAACTGGACTGACAACCGACGGAAATTCAAGACATAAAAAAATCGATTATCAGGCTTCAAGGCATAATTTGGGGAAGTCCACGAAAGATTTTCAAGATTCAGAAGCAAAATATGTCCGAAATAAAAACATTGCCCCTGAGTTTGCAACGAAGGCGTCACCCCCGATGACCGCACTGTTCCTAATGGACAAAGCAGGAGATGTGACCTCTCCAACTGTCAATTTACGAAGAAAAAATGAAAACTCGACTGAAGATTATCGCCGCTGGAATCTACACAACAACGATGATGATTTCAAAAGAAATAAAGAAGAAATATTGGAACCTAGCCCTGGAAGCCTATCGAACGACAGTGCGGTTCAGCACCGTAACAATGAAACTGGAGAGACCTCTAACATGGCAAGATTCTGTCATGAATGCGGAACGCTGTATCCTACAGTAAGGGCTAAATTTTGTCCTGAGTGTGGAGAAAAAAGAGCCATGTAATCGACTAAATACAGCTAAGTTTACCAGCACGTCCTAAACCATATTAAGATTTTACTTTCTGTACTGGCAAAGTACCTGCTCGTTTCCTTGACTACGTGATTAACATTATTATGAGTTTTAAAGAAGAGAATGAGAAGAAAAGTACTGTTTATTAGTCTCGTCCTCCTCAACTTAACATCACAAATGTAAAGAGATACCCTTTTCCTCGTCACTAACTGTGAGTCAGTCAATGTGGGCTCGAAAGTATCTGTCAGTAACCGCATCTTCCTCCGTTGGGGTTTGTCGATGAACCATTGCAAATCATAAGTTACTTGCATGTAAACTAACTGAAAGTCATGAATAAAGACTCCGATGAACCGTTTAAGAAAAATATCCAAATCAGTCCGCTCTCAATTTGACTTCTTTGTGTGCACTTGAAATTAGAACTGCAGCCTGAAAATCAATGAATTAAATTACCCGTTGTTAAATGAACAAAGACAACGTAGCCCCGACAGCCAAGCAAAGTTGCAGGAAGGAAGGGCTGATATCTGTGGTTGAGGTGAGAGGAGTAAGACCATCAAGCCGCATAGTTCCTGTGACATCTACACCAGCACCAGTATTAAAATTTAACAAACAACCATTTGCTGAAACACTTATTTCGTCCACCTCGACGAAGAATCGTGTTAGTGCTCAAGGGAAGGAATGCAGTCAGTTACCAGGTACAATTCATTATAAAAACCTAAAACTGCACCCAAATTCGTCACACCTTGAGTCAATTAAATTTCGGATTGAAAATTGTGAGTCATTTAATACCCTCCGTGCTTGCATTTTTCATAAGCAAAATGCTACCAAGTTCAGTTTACCTAATGCAGCTGCTCGCCATAACAATTGTAACCAAGGCGGAGAGACCATGCGATCGAAGCAACTTACCCGAAGTCATGCGACTTTGCCATTCGAGCTACGGCAGTTTTTGTAATTGCAGTGACAGAGTCATCTCTTGCGATATCTCGCCGTTGATTCATTCCGGCAAACACACGAAGGTTAGCTAAAGCTTGGTCAGATAATTCTTGAATCTCCAGAAAAGCAACTTAATGCTCGCTCATAATCCGTATGAATTCTATCGTTGTAGAAGGAATGCATAGAATTTCAGCGAGGGTGGGAACGAGCTAAAAGAGATGTCGAACGAATGTGTTTTTGCGGAGGCTCAAAGGATATGGAGTATCTGTTCGCACCCAATTTAACGGAGCTGCTCCCCAATTTGCAGCGAATCGACTTTTACAACATGCCTGGCGTGATTCGATTCAATCATACCTTCGGTACTGAATTTGCTGGCGACATCTACATGTCAGGCGTCAGGGTCAATACAATCCACGCTCATGAGTTCAAGAAAGGCAATAAGATGAATATCAAGGATGTTTCAGGTTCGATCTTCTTCGCTAGAACGATTAGTTTATAAAACCCTTATGGTTTAGCCGTCACCTGATCTGTATTGTCTACTAACATTAAATAGTGGCGAATCTTTCTTCCACAGACATTCAATGCTGCTCACAAATTCCTACATACACTGGAGTTGCCCATCCGATTCTGTCATTAGAAGATTCCAGTCTCGGCCTCATCGAGTATGAAGGAATAACTGATGACAATCACAACCAATGGAACTCTGTATTTATCGAAAACGTGGAGTTTCGTGGCATTGAAAAGGAGGGCATAATTTTTAGGCAGCCCTATCTCAACATAAGCATCGTAAATTGCACATTTCTAGATGCGAATGATTACTCAATTGTTATCCTTGATGCTGCCTCCATTTTTTTCGCAAAAAATGTATTTACCTCAGCGTGCAGCTTTGCTCCAATGATTTTCAAGTAAGTAACAACGTAATAAGGCACCAGCTTTTCACGTAATATGACTAATTAAGCATATGTATACTTTCACTTGTATTTTACCAGCTCCGCTACACCTAATTCTGTCCTCCTGCTGACTGAAAACTACTTCAATAACCGTATAGAATTCTTTCTACAATCATCATACACCCTCATCTGGTTAAACCGATTTGATATGTGGCACAATCGCACCTTTTCTCATCTAAAAATCCTTAAAGGCAAGTACAAGCACTATTGTCGCAGTAGTCACGCATCAGTACCTTCCAGGACGTGAACCCATAACTAGATATTACATGCTACAGGGTCTAAGATTTCAATTGCTTGGAACGCTGTTAACATCACCGAATACATGCGATCGATGCTTCTTCCATCAGAGGCCAACACAGACCCAGTACAAATTGAATTTTTCAGCAACGTCTTGGGGTTCTGTAGTTGCAACTCTCCTTCAACAGAATGGCAATTTCAAAACTCATCGCATTCCATGTTGGTGATTCTCTTACTTAAAAGATCCTTAAATCCATCGCGTCATGGAACAACAGAATAAATTCTTGATTATATTACCTTTAGCTGCGAACTTCAAGACCAAAAAAACACGTGCCGAATTAACCAGCACCATTTTATGACAAAACATTGTGACAAACCGCCCCATCTTCATCCCAGCTGCAAATCATTGGACAATGAGCACTCCCTGACTGTCGATTTTGCAAGTACGTTATACGTCAACGCAAAGACAGCGATGGCTGGAGCAACAAAAAGATTCCACCAGAATCTGGTGAGTTTATCCGGAAACGGTCGCCTTCCAAGATGATGATATTGTAAAACTGATGAATATAGTGATATTGTATTATAATCGATGGTATAGATTTCAGAAGTTTACCTGACGATGCCGTTCTCCTTGCCGTCAGTTGATCAAGAACTACCAAACGACAGCGCAGTAATTGTGAGGATAAGCCATTTGAATAAGATTGTGAGTCTAATTTCATCCTTCGCAGCACAAGTAACTTTGGGAACTACAATCTACCTTATAACAGTCACGACAGTGTTCGCAAATGCGTCCTAAGGAACATAATACCCAGAAAAGAATACGGTGAATATTAAACGAAGACTTACTCCACTCGGATTTGTACCGCTTTAATTGCATTTTCTACCATGAGAGAGACAACACAATAGCCTGTTAGGGTAGCCGGATACACAAAATAAGGTCAGTAATTGACTACATCCGCGTGATTGTTTGGTCAGATATACATCCTTCTAATCTGTCATGTACAAAAGATAATGAAAGAGGTAATTTAGTAAAATTAGAAAAACACTAGCGCATAGCTGCTAAAACTGTAATGAGCTATTAAATCACGAAAATACTTACGCTTGCCCAGAATTAGTTGCTAAAGGCAGTGATGCCCATCAGAGTAGTCTAAGGTCTTTTATACCACGTAAGCTGGAGATTGACCTTACCAAGGCACCACCATGGGCAATTACCTTTAACACTTGAAGGCGGTTATCTGCGATGAACAAAACCAATGGTACGGCCCTCACAGCTGTACGAATAGGATAAACGCTTGAAGGATAAGAAGCACATGGTACTAATGGGATCGTCCAAAAACTGGTACGCGACTAATTCCAGTTCATCCTTGTCAAAACGAAAATTGTATAAGGCTGTAGGCACTTCTTCAAAAGGTCCTTTGGTTAGTACTTGCATCCGCAAGTCCTTGTAGTCCTTTAGTATGTTTAGATGCCAAATTCTCCCTGCAAAGATCGATGGATAACAATAAGATTTCATGCTGACATATTTATGAGGAAACTTCCTGGATAAGAAAAGGTAGAGGATGCGCAGCACGAACAGAGTTGTATATACGTAACAATCCAAGACGTCTTCTTCACAACTCACCTTCTAGCTGACGAGTGTCCAAGTACGTGAAATTTAATGAAGGAAGTCCATACAAGAGGTAAATTTTCCCAGTGGACTCTTCTCCGCATGTTAAAAATTTCCCACGGGCGCAGAATACGATCCTGTCAATAACTGAAGAGTCAAAATGAAAGCGTTAACAAGTTCGTATCACACTTAACGTTGGTCCCTGGTCAGCAAAGCGAGCATCCTACCTCCAGTATCGTTCAAGTGATTCCGGTGCATAATCTTCGGGGGATTTCGATATCTTCCACGTCCAAAATCACAATGGTTCCTTGATCCGTCCCGCAAACCACGAAAGGTAGTAGAGGGTAACTTTCGATACCGGTTGCATCTATCGGTAGATTCCATTCAGTTATCTGTTAGTACCCAAATAAAACATTGAGTTGAGCAAGTAATTCGTCTACAAACAACAATCAAAGTCTGATAAACGCATAAGGCCTTTTGATGAAAAAATCTTACGTAAACTCCGTTCCGGGGATTCAAAACGGTGACAACTCCATCTTCAGATAACGGTGCAATATGAGCTGAGCTTGGTTCAATGAAGCAAATCTGCTTGACCGAAGAGTAAAGAAAGTCTACTATAGTGACAGTCCCTCTGTACTTTCATTCTGTGACAATATCAACGGCATTAAGCTGTTCGAAAAAATAAAGCAAATGCGTTAAACGTTTGTTTGTTCCTTACGTCTTCATTGTTGGTCTTAATTGTTGAAACAAGAAGTAGTTAGGATATCTTAGGGCAGGAAAGGCCTCAAACTCTAATTAGATTGTCATGCTAAAACTCTAACCTGATTAATAAGTTTTATTTCGGACTTTAAGCTAAGCAACTGACGATGACAATTCCTCTGCCGTGGTCCATTTCCAATTGCACAATGTGAACGCAGGAACTCCCAAGAGCAACGAGCATCAACAAAATTTCTGATTTACAGAACTTGACACTTCTAATTTCCTGCTTTACTCTCCCTGTAAAATTCCACATTGCAGAAACGATTGCATCGTAATTATAGTCTAGGTCACAGCAAAATCAAGATCAAGACTAAAAGTCTAGGCTTGTCTTACCTTTAAGCTCGGACTGCCGCTCTTCAATATTTGAGAT
>VRMD01003051.1:0-11743 GCA_009872375.1 Sminthurides bifidus | reverse complement strand
TCAATGAAGTTAGAACATGTAGCAAGAGATTGTTCAAATCACCCAAGTATTCTGATGAGAACAGAAGCACACTACACACGACAACGTTCATGTTCTTCAGCAGCCACTCCACTTCCCATCCGATTTCCTTGTACACAATCAATGAATTCACTTAACTCGTACTGTGCCACTACCAGGACCCAGACCATGGTACCGCCACCAGCAACGATTTTCATGCAGTGAGATCCACCACAGTTCTGCTCCAAAGTACAATTCTATTTACCATGCTCCCGCAGTAGACGGACTGAAGGCTGCCTCCTTTCTTGTGAGTGGGATGGAAGAATGCTTTTCTCGTTATCTGCCACAACGATTCATTGCACTTTCGTCACACCTATGTGCCTCCTCCTTTTCTCACCATTTCGATTTAGCAACTTGTGCAAAATGGGTAAGACGGCAACTTCTCTGAAACTTTCTTCATGTCAATCTGTTTCCCAGTCGCTAAATTCTGCATGTGCTCCAAAACATTCCTGCCGGCCATTAAATGTGAATGTGCCCTTAGACAATGGGAGTGGATGCAGTTGTGCTTGGCATTTGCCACAAAATTCCTTCCATCCTTTCTCCCTCCCGTATGGGATCACTGCCTGAACGTGAGGAAAAGTCACAGACAAGGTCACATTCACATTTAGAACTTAACTGTCATACTTGAGTTAAAGACTCAGCTCAGACCTGCCATCATGATGGTATCAGCTTGTCGGAGGTTCAAAGGGCACAATAGCCCGATCTCGATGCAAGTCTCGGAGATACTGTGCACGGAAATTTTCCTTCGCTACAGGCGAACTGCATGGAAATGTCGGAATCCGCTCATTCACCCACCAAATCATTGTAAAGGTTAGCCAAGCATAAAAGAGTCGCGGATCACTCGCTCTTTTTCCAACCTAGTGTCCTTTAAACGCTTCCAAGCTCTCTTGCTAGGCTACAATACTCACGTCCTGTAAATGTCAGCTCTTTCGTACAGCTGACTCCTCCTGATACCTGGGTAAACCCGTGTCTACGTCCTCACTTTTGCAGATTGTCCTGCTCTACTTGATTTTGCTGAGATGCTGATACTGACACCTTTGATGTGCTTGCCTGTACGGTTACGTATGCTTGTTTTTTTGCCAAACACGACGAGCCCTTACAATTCTATTTCAACTACTATGTCGTCCCTTCACACCGTTTTTCAACCTACGCTCCACCTTCAACAATCTACCTAATTATCTTCACCTTTGACATTTGCCAAAACGAATAGCTGACTTAAATGAGCTGTACCAGAATCAATATTGGCTTCATTTACATTTGTGGCGATTTCTAGCTAATTTTCTTTCATGGGCTGTCCTTCGGCTACAAAATACACGAAGCTACATGCAATGACCACAGGAAAGTAGATTAATGAATGGGAATAAGCTGGGTTGGCATACATGTTCTACTGGAATGAATCCCAGATTAACCTTCCACATTTTAGAGAAACCAACCTTCAGTTCCGTTAATTCTGCCAAAAGAGAACATCCTGCCTGGAGGAACCCGTATAATCTTTATCAGCGCAAGTCTTTTATGATTTTCTCTATTACTGGATTCAGATTCAAGGTTCTGGTTTAGACAAGCTGACATTTCATCAGGGCGTAGACATCCACAAGCCTGCATAAATAAGCTAAATGCCTCAAGTCACGGTTGATGCAATAGATTCACCCTCTGATTTGAATTTCACTTGCCAGACGTAATCCTGCAATGTCAAGATTAACCCTGGAATTGACCCTCCGACATGCTCTGTACGTTCCAACTTCAAATATTGGCTCTTTTCCAGCTACTTTGCAAACAAATGTAGCTCGAATGAGTTCACATAGTCTCACTATGAGGGTCGTTTGCTTAATCTTACTAGCGGCAGTGTTAAAAGCTACCCCCTAATTATTTAACCCGTAACTCTGATTCAAAAAACCAGACTCACACAAAAATAAACTTGATTAATTGAGCAAACCTCGTAGTTCCTTCTTACCTTGTTGAGAAGAAATGCTAGTATTTTGGCAGCACTGTCACGTAGGAAGGAGCAATCTGTTCCTTAATTCTGGGTTTTTACCAGTGACTGACACCAGGGAAGACATATACGTCACGGTTATTTAGTCGTCTCAGTTCGCAGTTCCTAATTACAGTTTTTATCGACCTCTCACAGTGTACTTTATTAAAACAGTTGTCACATGGTTCTGCGAACGTCTGGCACACCGGAATCGATAAGTAATTAGACGGGATCGTTCATGTGATCGCAGCACGTACAGACTAATGTGGTTCTCCGGTTTTAGAGTTTATAGAATTGCAAAAGGAGTTGTTCGTCCTCAAAAGAAGATTTATGGAAGATCGCAATGCATTACAGAATAGGTAAATTTTTGCGAGATAAGAGGCAACTTTCCCTTCGTTTTATCACTTTCTCTCTTCTTTCACTCACTCTTCAACCTCTTGATATAGTTTAGGAGAGACGAACTGATTCCGTAAGATGAGTAATCGGAGTGATGACGAGCTTCCAGGACATGGGACTGCAGTGATATGAGCAGAGATGACGGAGACAATCTCCTAACTACTAACCATAGAGTATTGTGGGTATGCGTGCAGATTTCTCTCCAACTGTATCTGGCTGGAGAAGCGGGTGGAATGGTGTACGCTCAGCAGTTTACGCTAATACATATACTTTTCACGTACTTTTGTCCTCACTCGGCTCCGAGAAACGAGATTCCACCAATCCGGAGCCGTATCACACAGTCGCAACTCATTGTATCCCCTATACCCGTCTTCCAGCCTGCTTCACAAACTCACTCCGGGAAAGCATGCGCCCCTCTGACAACCCAGTTAACTTTCCCTTCTCAGTCAGAGAGAGAGAGAGAGAGACGGAGGGAGAGAGTGAGAACCTGTCGTGCTGTATTACCAGGCTGGTAGTAGCAGAACCATAGACCGGGTATAGGGTAAGAAACACCCAGGCGAAAAATACGCCGCCTCACAAAAATTACATAGATACATACTGAACAGTATGTACAAGCCATCCATCCGTCTATCCTGTCCTGCCTTCACCTTTTCTCCCTACCTTGAAGCATTTCATGCAGATTTCCTCGACTCCCTTTCTCTATTATACCAACTTCACTTTCTCCGTCCGATTCTCTCACATTACTTCGACATCACCATCAACCCAGTACATTCAGCCCGGTTCACTAGCCGCTAGTTCTCCTCGTACAGCCATGCAATTTTATGCTCAGCTCAAACACTTGGCAAGGCTCTGCTTGTCAGCCGAGTACACACACCATCTGATCGTTGAACAAAATTAGTTGCTCTAGTAACCCTTCCTTCTCGGACTTGGTAAAAACAAGGCCTATTGCCCGATTCCCTCCCCTTCCACAATCTATTTTCCGCATGACCTTTCCACCTATGATGAACCAAACTCCATTTCCATTCTTACACTTCTCCTTATCCACACGACTCTTTTTCAGCCCAGCTAGCTGAATATGTATTTTCGGCAATGCAAATGGAAATAGGCGGCCGAAATCTCCCTGCGCCACACATCGCATTAACAAGCTCATGTAAAATCGCCAGGTCTTTTACAAATGTATGAACCGCATAAGTATTTGGATAATCACTATACCTAGACCGGGGCGCCAATTGCTACACCCATTCGTCTTACTTCGAGACGCTCGTTAGTTTCACTGCACACTTAAGCAAATGACTCCAGTCATTAAGCAAAGCTTGACTCGGGACTGGAAATCTGTGATTGCTGGGCTGTATGGCTGAAAATTGCAGCCATCACATTACGTAAAGATTGCTTGCGGTAACCCATTTATGTCACGCAGGCTTTTACCGACTTTAGATAGCCGTAAGAGCTAAGGATGTGCCTCGTGCCTTCCTATCAGCAAATAACTTATGTCACAGCTCTTAGGTAGGGATAAAAACCAACTTAAAAGTTTCACGATGACGTTATACTTGCATTTGATTTGAACGATGGGTTTTAGTCGAACGTTATTCGCTCCTCTTCGACGAACTGCATCAAAGAACACAACTCTATCTATCTCCACAACTTAGAGCAAGGACAGTAATAAGAAATCCGATATGGCATTTTAGGCACGGCAATGACTTACAGCAATAAAGACCTGCCAACTCGGCCGACAGTACCGTGTTCATATTTGACATTCAAGAAAAGTAAGTGGATCATATCGACACGACTATATCGAAGCCATTTCGAACGTTTCAAACATCAATAAAGATCCGGCGCTCTTGGTCTTAAAAAAACGATTTTGATCCGGAGGCTTTTAGTTTATATGAGTTATGACATTGCTTGCGGTCAGCTCTGAAACATCAGACTGAAGAACTCACTGTCTTTGCAACCCAGCTAGCGGCTAAAGTGAGCCATATGGTACTTAAGTGTCGGATTTCACAGTTCTATCATCACAAAGCCTTTCAGTAAACGAGAGACAACAGGGCAATGTCTCCAAACACACGCTTCTGGAGACTTCCTGCCATGGTTTTTTACAATTGCAATTTTTACGATCACATAAAGTGCTCATTCTCCTCAAATAACAGGTACTGACATCGCTGTTAGTATTGCACCAACACTTCAACGAAGAACCCTCTCCGGATGGGTAAAACATAGTGCATCGCAAAACTAGGTATTGAACCTTTGTCCTCCTACAATCAAGTATTTGTTCTTCATATCCACGACAAATGGATTTATAACAACAACCAAGCACAAACGTAAATATTGGCGAGTTAACGTCCGTCAGCAGTTTTTTTGGCTTTTACGTGCTAGTCCCCAGTGTACCGGTAAAGGACGGCATTTCCTAAGCAAATAAAGTTTTTCCTAGAACGCTAAAGTAATCCCATAAAACCATCCGCTCGCCGTGGTCTCCAGCCTATTTTGGCTTTAGATACTTTTTATTGATATTTTTCTATCAATAGGTGACCTTGCCGTTGACACAAGCTGTCCCGTGTCAGTAATGCTACCCTACTATTTCAGATAAGGCATTAAAACCGCTACAATTGCATCCAAGGGATTTTGGAGAAACGCCGAAATAACTAGCTCCTGTAACAACTACCAACTATGCATAGCAGGTTCCAAAGGTGTTTAGAATCTTCGAAGTGATAATCGAGACCGTTATAGCCATTCAGTTGGACCTTCATGATGTTTCCTATTCTACTAAATACTCTGTATGCAGTTCGTCGTGATTACGTTCAGCGGTGCTGACTGTACCGAATAACCTGCCTTCATCAAAGGAGTTTTCTTCTTTAGAATCCATTTAGAAAAGATTGTTATTGAAGCATTATCTTACCGACAAATGGTGAATGCTGATAAATCCAATTTTACTCGTTTTCAACGGCATCAGCCTGCGAACTCGGTAGTTGTAATTGTGGCCATGATCCCGCTCTTCGTCAATGGGGTCCAACGAGCTGCAGAAACCATTCAAACCAATCAGCAAATGCAAATATTAAGGTTGTCAATTTTAGACAATTATTTACAGACTGTAATCTCCAATCATTACCGAGCTTGCCACGGAGGGACAGGCCTTGAAGCTCGACTAGGTCTCATGTTTGCGGTTTGTGAAAAGCTGCTCCAATATTCATCTGTAACCAAAAGAGATAACTGTTCTTTGTAATGCTCTTTGTAAAGATTAAACGTAGTTTCTGCAGTAGCTCCTCTGCAAAAGTAACCACAGGTAACCAATTATTTGTCACGTAAAACTTCCACAAGCAAATGATCTGAACATTTGCAATTATCATGTATACATTTTGGCGTGCCGACAAAACAATACGTGACAACGATTAACAGTACTTTATCATTTACCTGGAATGAATCACACTGTTTGACTTGTTCTGCTAATTCCAATCAGTGCAAATATTTGCCTTACACATGTTTTTTGTCACACTAGCACAAATCACAATCAGCTGACAGAAACAAAGATTTTCTTTTTTTACGTTTACCGCACTTAAGAATAATTTACACTATTAAACAAAGAATTAATGCCGTTTTGTTCACAGTTAAAACGTTTAATATGTTTACGAGCTGCAATTAGACCATTTTCATTTTCTCGATATTGGCAATGGCATGGAGTGATACTGGTACGGGGGTGGCAATTCTTCAATCTCGTCAAGACTTGGACTGGAGACAAACTTCACATGTGTTCAGCATACAAAGAGGAACGTGTAGTTAGCCGACTCTGTTCTCTCTTTTGACATTTCTCTACCAGCTGACAAAAGTTATGGGAAACACATGGAAGCTACATACTGTTTAGGGACGGGGAAACGCGATCATGAAACGTTTCAGGGTTATCGGTTTCACATGGATCAACAATGTAATGAAAGATCGATTGAAGGGGAGCCCATTGCAAAAAAGTGATTTTCTTTTAAGAAGATGAGACTCAAAGATCAGGTCTCCAGGTGCGCTGACAGATCATCGGCTATGATTGGCATTCATAGGTACTTTATTTCACACAATGCATTGATATTATAAATGACAGAACTTACGGTCACAGAACACGAACACAGTAGACAAATTAAGACTATGCATAACGTCAACCTTGCTCAAAACAAAAACTTGACCACACTGCAAAAAATGTTCGTGATGAATTAATTCGTCAAGCCTGGTCTGAATCATAGTCTAGCCTAGACTTTATACAACAGCAATTGATTGGGGTAGGTAGCCTAGTTCAGGCTTTGTAAAAGCCAATATAATTCGGTTTTTTTATCTTGCTGTGTTAAACATTACAATTAACTGCTGGCTGATTTTCTTGACTCAGTATCAAATGACTCATAGCCTGACTGTCCGACGACTTTGTGCTATTGATGATGAAGAGCAAGCGTTCTGCAAGAAGCTTTCATATTCTCCATTTACCCTGATGTCAATTGACGAACTTTCGTGTTACATGCTTGAGCAAAGTTCTTTTAGATTCTTCCTCCTTGAAAGTAAAACCGTAGTCCTTTAGCCGACCCAGCAGCTTGTCTTTTTCGTTTTCGTTTGTTAGCAGTGCGAACCAACAGCTTTTCGGATCCATAAGTTTGGACAAGTACAGTTTCACCATTTCTCCCACATCTTCAACCGTTGTTTTCAGACTCTCAATCAGCAGGCTCCTGGTGATATGTCAACAAGGTAAAAGTTGAGTAAGTATTTCCTTGATTTGAAGTACAAGTACAAAGGGACTAACTGCGATTGCAGTAAATGTTAAAATTTCCTACTTAACTTACCTCCGAACTGCTAGATCTTGCTTGCTCAGGTGAGCGAGCAACGCGTGATGAAATCGCCCCTTGAGTACCCAGTTCCAACGCTGCTGGATCGTTGACCACCATCAGTTTTGTGGCCGTTAGGAGACAGCTCAGCCATGGCCAGTCACCCTTACAGAAGTCAGGATTAAATCGTTGTGAAAAAAATATGTGGCGGTAACTACAAATACTGTTTGTTCTTAATTAAAGCTACTCAGGTAAAATCAGCCCCTTCAATTGGATTTGAAGATGCTACACGAAAAGTAGCAGTTATTATTTGGTAAACTTTGAGGAAAGTAACACCGCCAACCCTTACTTTCATCATGAGCTTCATGATTTCAAAGGCTCCAATGACATCATCAGAGTCCAGATTCATTGTAAGGACGTTTGCGTAAGAGCAAGGCATCCTCAGGACAGGTGCGGGTTTGTCATCCTCATCTAAGCATGCCCACACCCATTTCTGTGCTAAGGAAAACAGCTGGGCCGTGAGACACAGCTTGGCAAAGTTGGCATCGTTTGGACAAATTGGAATTGCCAAGCTCAAGCATGGCTGATGAATGGCACTTGTGACCAAGATTCCGTTCCTGCCTGGTTCGTTCATCAGGTCCTTTTCAATGGTCAAGGTGACTTCACTAAAATACAGAAGGACTCAACTTACATGTTTGTCATTCTATTGCAATATGAATCTGTGCAATCATACTGAAACCCAATAACCAATGTTTACACCCATGTTTTACTTTTTCTGTTTTTTTATAGAAAGAGCAAAAACTTGTAACCACGCTCTTCAAACTCACGTCGGAGGCTTTTTGTCGCTGCCTGGTTCGTTCATCAGGTCCTTTTCAATGGTCAAGGTGACTTCACTAAAATACAGAAGGACTCAACTTACATGTTTGTCATTCTATTGCAATATGAATCTGTGCAATGATGGTGAAACCCAATAACCAATGTTTACACCCGCGTTTTACTTTTTCTGTTTTTTTTATAGAAATAGCAAAAACTTGTAACCACGCTCTTCAAACTCACGTCGGAGGCTTTTTGTCGCCGAACACTTTCCATGGGGCTACCACGTCCTTATTCGGTGTTCGATCGCAAATTTCGTTAATGTCGCCAGCAATCTGAATCGCTATTTTACTAGCAAAAACTTGTAACCACGCTCTTCAAACTCACGTCGGAGGCTTTTTGTCGCCGAACACTTTCCATGGGGCTACCACGTCCTTATTCGGTGTTCGATCGCAAATTTCGTCAATGTCGCCAGCGATCTGAATCGCTATTTTACCCTTGTTAACAACGTCTTTCCAAGCTGTTGTGATTTGCTGGACACAAGCAGCCTCGTTGGTTTCAAGATTTGCCAGGAACTCCATTATCAGGTCTAGACGCCTTCTGCCGATGAATAAGCGAGCGTTTGATTCTGCAACATGTCACAGGGGCGTGTCAGTCTCCTCGCAAAAAGCATTTCAGGGAAAAATTACTGGATTTCGCAAGGTAAGTGTACCTGGTTTGTAAATCATCTTGACTAGTGAGTGTAAATTGATTTCCGAGCCGTCAAAATAGTCGTATTTGGGGTCGTTGATGCTCTGCATCTTGTAATTTGCGGTTAGACCGCGAGCAGCTTCGTTGGCAACAAACCTGAGGAATTTTCCTTCAAAGGATAGTGTGTTGAGCAGGTAGTGTAGCATTTGCACAGCCCAGGTGTACTTCTCCGGCCGTACGATCAGGGTAAGGAAAATGCTTTGCATCATCTCTCCGTTCAAGCCCAATGACACTTGTGAGTCCATCAAGTCTTTCGGAAGATTGAATTCGTTAGGATTTTGTATGTCTGCATCCGTATCCAGGCCTGGTGGTCGTGGACAAACCACCGCCCCCAAAGCTGCTGTTAGAGGAGCAACATACTTGCGGAGGTCGTCGCTCAGGTGTGACGTGTCCAGTACAGCAGTAAGCTGCGTGGTCGTAAAATTGAAAAATCAATATGTTTTAACATAGAAGGAGACTAATGACTGGAAAGAACGTGAGCGATCTTCCATTCCTAGAGCAGTTGGAGGACTAAATTAATGTAATTATGCTCATTACAGAAGTGGGCTACGATTGAATTTCCCTTACGTAGACGAAAGAGGTTTTGATGTCCTCAAGATATGTGTAGTACGGAAGGCTATCTAGCGGGAAACGGCTGTGCTGTTTCGTCTGGCCGGTTTCGTAGGTCTCGATATCGATTTCCTTAAACCTGGACTCTACAACGTGCTCGAGGAAATGTGTCGTCACCTTCAGGCCATGCTCAAGCTCCTTGATATCCTCCTCCTTGGCAAATTCAAAAACGAGTACATTGATGAACGAACGGCCGAGAAAATGAGTAGATAGCAACGGGAGTTTCGCAATTATGTAGATGATCACGTGAACCGTTCATTTCATTCTTTAGGCTGCTAGACGACATTAAAAGAGCTGCAGGAGAGTTGCGTAAGCGTAAATCTTACGGCAGCTCCAAAAGGAAACGGCAGCTGTTTGATGACCTCTTGCAAATGTGACTCGCCCTTGCCGGGCTCTTTCTTGTCGCCTTTCTCCAGCCCACTTGAGCTTCGTCCAGTGTCTTCATCGGCAGGGACGTTTGACTCTTCAGCAACAGGGTTAGCATTTTTCCTCCGAGGTCTCGTAGATGCTCGCTTGGACCCGGCGACGTAGTTCATGTCCTGTACGTTTTCGGATTGTTGCGTTCCTTCGGTTTGAACCGGTTCCTGAGAACTCTTTCCGTACACCTGTAATTGTAAGTCATCAATCAAATTAGTCCTTGATCATAATTAGCATTCAGAGTTTCAAGGTCTTGTTATTGTTACGCATGGAGAAAGGCAAACTTACCTTTGGAACAACTTTAGTGATAATGGCGGGATTCGAAACAAAGTAAGCTTGAAGAACATCAAGCCAGTAGCTTGCAGGCTTGTTCATCAAATTTTCAAATACTGTCCTCGGTTGCAGTTTATCGACGATTTGCTTCTTGTCGCCGTACCGTTCTGCTTTGGAAATGGCCGAGGCAATGATCAGGTACGGGTCACACTCCATCTCTCTCACGTAATGCCATCCAACTCTGTCAGCCATGTTCTTTAACTCATCAAGCCTATGGTTGGAAAAGGTTTCAGCCAATTCCTTAATCATAGCCGGTGTTCGTAGTACGACAGCGTCTACGTCGTCGTTGCTTTTGATTCCATGGAATGTAATGAGGGAGCAAGTGTCGGCGTATTCTAGCTGACACCAAGAAATCCTATGAGCAATTCCCATCACAACAAATTCGTCCCAGAGTGGTCCAACTGCCAGATATGCGGTAACTGTCTTGACGGCCATGGCTCTGAAAGTACATACATCATACGCAACATGATTGACAGTTGCTTGAACTGGAATAGTGAATAGTCAAATAGGGAAATGGTGGACAATGAGCGATTACTTCTCCCAGTCGAAGGGCGAACACCCCCTCCAACCGAAACATATTGTGGCCCCTGGTTCTCGAAGTGGGGACTTCGGAACAAAGTTGACTGTTATTTCCTTAGCTGGTTGCAGTGCCGGAAAAGGAGTTGTCCAAGGTCGTTCAAACTTTGGCATGTGTGGGTGCTGAGAAACAAGGGGTGAAGAAGCAATTCATAAGATGAGTTAATGTTTCATTAGTTTGGCCTGATACAACCAACTGGTTCGGATCAGAAAGCTGAGAATTTAAAAAAACATTCATAGTGCTCGGGCTTACGCTCATTAAGTAGTCTTTTTCGTATTCTTCCAGAACCTCTGTAATGCGGTCGCGCTCTTTGATGTTACCAGTAATGACCACTGTCAGGTTTTCAGGTCGATAGAAGAGGTCATAGCAGTTGCGCATCTGTTAAGATTCCAAACAATTGAATGAAATAATTCATCTTACTGATTCATGAGCAAGGTCATGAAGGTAGCAGGTCTTCAGGGGGTTTGCCGGGTTGGTTATCGTCATCCGTCTATATTTAGCTCAACGATTTGTCAATTACCTTCGAACCCATCCTGTTCTTGGAGTCACTGAGAAGTCGATTCTCGAAAGCTCTTACTCCAGAAAACATGTACTGTAATGTCGCTTCCCATGCCATTGCGCCTTCGCCCCCTTCACTTAAACAGTAAACTTCGGCAGGTGAGATTTCCGGTGGTGGAGGGTCGGTCAACGCTTCATCTACCGATGAAGCATAAGCTTATAGTAACAGGTCTAGAGGTAATGGCTGTGAATATAAATGGTGACGGACAGGGATACAATTAAACTACCAGGATTTGGTTCAGATACTGACTCCACTGTATTTTCATTCTCATCTTCTGCAGGTAATGGCTGAAATCGTGACCTGATGTTGTGGATTTCAAATACTGCCTGAAGAGCACGAGAATCCAGTTTACGCAATTCGTAATCATTCATTAGTAGCTGTAGATATACATCGGTTCGAGTGGCCCCTTACCTCCAAATTTTGCAACAGGTAAGTGCAGCATGAAAAAGTACCCATGAAGGCCGTCTCGCCAAGGGCACAAC
>VRMD01003050.1:0-11746 GCA_009872375.1 Sminthurides bifidus | reverse complement strand
GACTTCTCGTGTCGCGTCGCATCTACATGTCTTGTAGTTGCTACATACGTAGCGATGGTGCCATGCTGGTATAAATTTTCAAAGTTGAATCAACTGTAATCCATGTGCGATCTACTCTGACATAAATTAATATTTAAGTAGGATATATGAGACAGGATTCACGAATCAATAACTAAACCTATAACCATAACCTTATCAAATGCTGTAAGGATCTCTCACCAGTATCAAGCAGAGCGCCCTCCCGACTGCATGAATATTATCACAGCTTGAGTTAAGTGAAGAGTAAAACTTAAGTGTGCTCTTTCTATTCCTTTGTTACGCCTTTCGTCAGAATGTCAACAAATATTGTTATTGCGAGTCATGCGACAGGAGAACGGACTGGAAATAAACTTATCCTGATGAGAACAAAGAATATATTTACGAGCGTGCTGTTTTTAAGTACTGGAGGACTAAGTACTGCAAAAATAAGTTCATAGCCAAGATACCATAAAACATTGCATTGGTACCAGTTGAATTCAACTTTCACCTTGGATGGGCATACTGTAAAAGAAAGCATCGAGTGAAAGTCACAAGTGGGTCTACCATACCATAGGTCATATGCAGTGAGCACACACGTAGACACCCTTGGAACGTTAAGCAGCTAATACATATTCGCATGCATGCTAACACGTGGTGGAATTCTCGCGAAATATTTTCGGTGAAGTTTATTTGATTTCATGTTTCAGAGTGCAACTGAATAGCAATATCATTAATTAGCATTTCAAATTATTAAAAAAGATGGATACTGAAGATGCTGACCACGGGTTACCACCAGTTAAGAGGCAAAAAAAGGCTGTTGTGGAAGACGAAGACACTGAAACTTCGAGCTTAACTGAACAAGTGTTTAGTTGTCGTTTAAAAGTGGAGAACAGTTGTAAGTTTTCGAGATATATTTGATACGGATAAGAGCAAACGTGCAGCAAACAAACCGTGTCCGATAGCTCTATGCTGCGATATCACTTCGTAAGTTTCTTTCCGTAGTATATTTGTATTATTTAAGTTGTAGTATATTGTATTTTGAAACAGTTGCTGAAAAGTATAAATAAAATGTATTAAATCATTTCATAGCGATGACAGCCAGGTTTTGATTGCTCTATCTAATGATCACATCAAGGCGTTCGATGCCAGCAGAATTTCAGATTTAGGGAACGACTTCAACACTGCAAAGTTTTCTCACGTTGGCGTGTGTGGACTCAGGTTAGAAATTCATTGCGTTTAACATGTATTTAGAAAGTTCTTATTTGCATTTTTTGAAAAGGGGATCTATTTTTTCACACTTTGATTCCTTTTCTAGGTGCAGTAAAAGCAGTCCTAATATCTGCTATTCTAGCAGTGAAAAAGAAGCCTCCATTTTCCAGTGGGACATCCGATCGGACGCGCGGAAGCCAGCTGCTAAATTTCAATTAGGTCAATTCATTTGAGTCTATTCGCAATATGTGCACTCTACTGCGCATTTGAACAAACTTGGTCGAAAAAGTATGAAAAAGAAGCCTCCATTTTCCAGTGGGACATCCGATCGGACGCCCGGAAGCCAGCTGCTAAATTTCAATTAGGTCAATTTATTTGAGTCTATTCGCAATATGTGCACTCTACTGCGCATTTGAACAAACTTGGTGGAAAAAGTATAACTCTGACCAAAGTTTTTTCTTACAGGGAAAGAGTTTCGAGCCGCCGGAAAAGCTGCTGGTGCTGTCAAGTCTATCTCAGCATTTGATGTCGATCAGAATGATCGGCTAGTTTGTGGCGGCACAGAGCTTGTAGATGATGACTGCTTTGTGTTATTCTGGGATGCTCGGAGCTGTAAATTGCTGGGGACATATTCAGAGTCTCACTCTAATGATATCACGTCCCTAGTGTTTGCACCTAACAGCAATCAAAGGATTGCATCGGGCTCTACAGACGGATTAATGAATTTGTTTGACATCACTGCAGCGTCTGAAGATGATGCATTGCTTTACAGTTTCAACACCGAGTCAAGCGTAGTAATGCCGCAGTTGCACTCTTAATTATACTCGTTCCAATTACTAGCCTTATATACTAATAAGAAGATTCGACTTTTCTTGAAGGATTCGATTGCGTGGGGCGAAGTATCAACTGTTTCTGAGGAGGGGCAGCAGCAAAATCTAGCTGTAGTATACTGTAGCACACACACAAATGATATCATAGCATACGACGTAGAATCGGGCGACATTGTGCACCGAGCTGAAAGGGATACGGTTACTACGACAATCCAGGCAAGTTTCTGTTGCGAGTCCTGGAAGAAACTACGTGAAAATGATGTGTCCTTAATTAATTTTCACGTGATATTTTAGCGCAAAAATCCTGAAGCCTTACGGATTGTTGGCTGCTACACTACAACGGATAAAACTCCCAGGATTCTATGCAGCTCGTTGGCTGGGTAACGGCTGCACCTAAACTACTTAAAAATATAACTTGTATACGATTGTCATGGTATACCGTTTTGTTACCTAGGAGCTGTACCCGGACTCTACTCGTCAAGGAAAGTAATTTAGTCCCATCGGAATGGTTTGAAGAACCTTCTTCGCTAGATGTGGTTCATTGTGCTCAGCCTTTTCATAAGGTTCGTGCTTAAATACGTGTGGTAATTCAATCGCACTAATACGATAAACAACCTAAACGGTTTTTTTCTTTCGTGTTTCCAGAGCAACCATTGGATAACTTTCTACGATAGTAGTGCTTGCAGGATATGGAAATCGTACTAGCAGCTAAGAAAATTTTATTTGAGTTTCACGATGCATTAGAATTATAATTTATTAGCATTAAAGCTGTGAAGAAAATTTAGCACCTTTATGTCCGTGGAGTTGAGTGATTAGGTGCTGGACATCACCGTCTCCAAGTCTCTAAAAACGTTTTCGCAAGCAGCTGTAAACGCAGCACCATCTTTCTGACCTTTGTAAGTGGTAGCCAAACATCCTAACCCTGTATCCCATATTTGATATCTGCCAAAGGAATGCCAAAGGAATTGATTTAACACAAGTATCAAGCCTCCTGAACTAATTAAGAAAATTTCGGTTTCAGTTACTCTTAGTTTATCTTCATTAAAGTACTTACGCTAAGCCATAACCTGTCTGAAACGACAGGCCCGAATCCGCCGATTTTGACGGCTGGACTTGCTAAAGTCGATGTAGATACTATATTATGATTAATTTTTGAGTATGCTAAATCTTGATACAGCGGAGGTAATTCTTTTCCATCGGCTAGAGCTATGTTTTTAAGAGCAAACAAATGACGATCGAATCCTTGCCCTACAAATGAAGATTCTCGTTAGAGATGAAAAATAAATGAAATCGGCATTCCAAACTAACTGACGTTTATAACGACATGAAATTTATGAAATTTACTTACCCATAGCTGCATCTTTCGTCATATTGATTATGCTTCGCTGAACACTGTTTGATAAGTTCCTTGATAGCGGATTTGTTTGATTCCCAATCCGGTTTTGATAAAGCTTCGCTAATGCTCTGCAATAAGGATCAAAATCAATGACGCATGACTCGTACTGTAGCCCTCACTGAAAGGACGTAAGAGATTCCATCTTCCTACAACCAATAAGTGAACGCTCACCAATCCCGTACCTTTGTAATCATTGTAGCAGGTCGGATTGCCTCTGTCCTTCCATGCTTGAACACTGCGGTACTACACGATTCATAAGTTGTTTCCGTAGTGCCATGAAGACGATAATGAACCACCTGTAGTTAGTTGGAATGATTAATTTAATTAAATTGATTCCGAAAATACCAAGATTTTATAGGTTGACTAACCTGGAAACCAAGTTGCATGAGAGAATCGGGACTTATGCCCCATGCCTTACACGCTTTCTTCCCATACTTCTCCAAAATAAACGGGTGGACATCTAATTCACTGATTTGACCCGAAAATCGTTTTTCCGCGGCAACAATAGCCGCTTTAGATTTTTCATCTAGTTCAAAAACTATAACATTCTCCCAATTATTTCACTGGCTGGATTAAAAGCGTTAGGGTAAACAAACGCATGCAGTCATTATCAGAACAAATATTCCAAAATCAGAATTTTACCGAGCTTTAAAGGTGCTATCAAAGGTTTTCTTGGAACAAGGTCATTGCTCCATTTATGCTCTGTACTATCTTTTGTGGATTTCATTAAAAAATCGCATAACGGCTACACCGTCACCCCAGGCATGTTCAAAGTTAATTCCAGCCCAAGCGTCTTTGCTCACCGTTAGAGAGAACGATTTATCGAACCACCTACATAACCGTAGGAATTTATTATGCAGTACTGACAAGAAGAACGGCTTATTCACATGCACGAAAAGCCAATTAACAGCTTCACCTGTTCTTGCCATCTGAATGTAAGAATGATCGAATGACTGTCACAGGGTCTTCAGTAAGCTCAGCATCATCAAGGGATAGTACGAACAATGCTTTATCAACCTCTTCAAGATTGTTTTTGTTCCGGGGATTCTGGCACATATGATCACGTTCCTCAGCCCACACATCCCGATTTTCAGAAGTAAGGATTCCAATAGGGAACGGTTCCGGAGAGGAAGTATTCGTCAAGATGTGAGCCAAATTACCTTGCAGTACTTCTGCAGGTAAAATGTCACCTAAATGAAGAAACACCCTTATGAGTTGCTATTAATTGATTTATCTAAGCTTGAGCATAGATAAAAATAGGAACAGAGATTAAAAACAACAGAAAATACCTTTTTCATCAAGAACAGTGCAGGTAAACATATGACCCTTATGTATGACAATTATATGCCTAACAGTAGAATCAGCTTTCCTGATCTCATCAATTCCTTTCCGGGGAATGCGCGTCGACCGGAATAGATTGTTGTATTGCGACATGTCCAGAGGGAAGGCCTATGAAACCAAAATTTGACGTATCAACTATTTTCGCTAACTGACTCCCTATTAGACCTCGCTCCTCCGAATTCAGATTAGCTCCACCTAACCTTATACAAGTAAGACGCATATGTTGCGAATGGCGTGGGAACCAACTTCATCATTCGATAGTACCTGGAGGTATCCGATTTCTTGGGGTTCATATGATATATTTCCGGCCCTAATATTTCCTTATCAAGAGATTTCATAAACCTGTAGAAAATGAAATCAGAACAGGGCTTATAAATGTATAAAAAAAGTAGGTTCCTGTTTTGCATGTTAATTTTAAAACACAAGGATGAACTAATACCTTAACGCTGATACTAAAAGATTGGTAGCTCGTACAAGTTGTCGCCGGACAACCGGTATTGCCTTTAATGATTCGTTCCTCGACAAACACTAAAGCAGGGTTAACATTGATAGGAATTGGAGTTCTATCCTTCAAGTACATACTGAACCAAGGTTCTGATATGTAACTTGTATGCTTCAAGTCTTTGTTGATTCGTACCAGTTCATTGTGGAGTGCTGGAAAGCAGAGACTCAATTGTAGAAAACAACACGTAACAGATATTCGTAATAATAAAAATAACTACAGTAGTGTTACTCGAGATCGCAAAAAAGTTATCTCGAGTAACTAATAAGTACGCTTACTCTTTCCAATTCCATTTTCAAAATCCTTAACGATCGCTTCCGTCTTCAGATAGGCGTTAGAATCAAGTAATGGTTTTAAGGCTTCCAAGTACCGTGCAGCAGTAAGCTCTAGCTTTGGTACGGGTAGCCGAGGCAGAGATTTTTGAAAGTAATACGAGGGTAGAGGACTAGCTTCAAGTGTCTGGTACTCGCTGTGGGACGATGAAGAAACATCCTGAGAAGTAACTGTGGACGAGGGCCTAACGACAATCGAGTTGACTTTGGCTGAGCTAGCAATTCGTTTCGAACCAGCAATGTAGCCAGGACACCGTAGCAAGCGCATAGCTCCGGCTAAAATTTTCGAATCCTATAAAGATGAAAAAGTAAACAACGTCGACAAAGTAATCCAATCTCGTATCGTCGGCTAAAGTTTTTTATATCGTAAAAATTATTCAGCTTTGCTAGACGCCTTAAATGCCAAGCGGAAGAAGCTTCTCGCAACAGGCAAGTAGACTACGGCAAGATTAGTTGCTACATTAGCACAATAAGAGAGCAAGAAAGAGTTGCATTGCACCAAAATTACCTCTTCAGGTTGCATAGAATGCGAATGCTAGGAAAATGAAAGACTACAAATGCATCAGTAAGACTAAAGCACTTTTTGCAGACTCTTGACTTGACATTTACGAATACAGACTCTTCTAAATGAGCGTTTTAGTTGTGTTCGCCGACAGAGAACAAATGCACTAGTTATGGTCACACAGGTTAGTTGGCTGCGCTAGTTACTTGTTTTCATTCCAATTATTCGGCACTGACCTGGTGGCAAGATGGAGCGATTCCGGTGATTCTTAGCAAAGGTAATAATGATTGGCAGCTGTCACTCTGAAAAATTAATACATAAATTTGTATAAGCAACGAGATAATATCCTACGATGAGAATTCCATCATTTTGTGGTTGGCACTACCCGGCCCAAAAATCTTACCTTTACCAACTGTTTGCCTGGACACTGAAAAGGACAATTTGCAGTACACTTTCGCTTCCTTCCGGTTCGAAGTTTTTGCAGCAGGAGAACTGTTTGTAGCTCATGCAGGTGTCAACGTCAACTTTTCTCAGTGACTATGTTCCAAGGTCATGCAGGTTTATGAATCAGCGACAGCGGACGACAGATATCGGGTTCCGGCTGACAACTCCGAAAAAGTAAGCCTACCTGACTGCATGGAGGGGGTGCCACAAGTTTCTTATTGAAACAAAGCACAGCTGTATTGGCTTGTGAACAACAGCATTCATTTGCTGTAAAAGGTATATGCTACGAATAACAAATACGATGACAAGTTTCGCAGGAATCAAACATTCTTTGGTTTTTTCGCAATGTGTGTGTGTGTGTCAATTTTTATCAGTCTTTCTATTAGATGATGCTACATTCAACATGTTTAACTCTCAGCCAAGGCTTATTTCCATTTCCCATGAATTTCCCATTTCGATTTTCCTTATAAGTAGTGTCGAAGCCGTCAGAGGATCAGCATCTTTTACTGCCCAGAGACATTGTTTTAGCTCGCATAAATGAGGCATGGAGGAAAATGATTACGCGTTTCGAAACTCAACATTAAAGCCGTTTTAAGCCCATATATTCTTAACATCAATTCATATTTTTTGAAGCGTAGCTTGAAACCCTTAGCTATTTAATATGCATTCATCTTTTATATGAGATTCCATTCTAATCCAGCACAACCAATTTTGCCGATGGAGTCATCACAGTTATAGTTATTAGGTAGATAATAATTAGTTTGAAATTATGGAGCATGAAGCGATCGATTTGGAATCGGGTTTTATTGCAGTCCCTGCGGAGCATCTGCTCGCCGGCATAAATGACCGCGTGCTTATGTGGGAAATTCAAATGGCAGTCTATTTATCGCTAAATGCTATATATGTTCATCAAAAGTGTTCCTGGTTAAGATTACACGGCTAATATTCTAATCTAATAAAACTTAATTCACGGATGGTTGTTAATGATACCATGCTTGAAGAGCTCCTTGATTGAGCTATCTGTTTTGTTATTATAATTTATATACTCACTGAAGATATATTGGAACTGATAATTCACCGTATTATGGATATTAAAATTCTAGGCACCCTGCAATAATTACTCGCAATTTCGTTTTAAATATTGAAACTGAAACCCATCAATATGATGCCATTTAACTGAGTCCATGCAGGCAAATTCTTAAAACAATACGAAACGGCTGTACGTAAAATATGAACTATTTGCAATTTGTGTACACGTGAGAGTTAGAAATTAACTTCACACTGATTCTTACTTCTCGTCCCTATCTTGCGGGATTGAATCATTGATTAGAGGCATGGCGGAGAAACAGTAAGTTGGTTTTTTTCTTGTCGAAAAGTCTTAAACCCCGTATCATCTCTGTCCAAGCTGAATGGTTCTTGTTAAAGTATGTTTGTATTGGCTGTATTGATTAGGTATGGTCTTATCCTTCCTTCTTCAAAAAAGAATCCTGCACCAACTGCATCTGCAGTGGCACCCCGAAAAAACATATTTGATGATGATTCAGACGATGACGATATACCAGAATGGATGAAAGCGAAATCGAGTAAAAAAGTATGTGCATTGTTTTCAAGCCTTGATTAGTACTTCCAGGAGTTGGGTATAAAGAGAGTTGAGGCTGGAGAGGAGATTGGGACTAACAAACTCTAACAATTATAATACTCCCTCATCTGTGCAGGAACCGCAAAAATCTGCCAGCATGCAACAAAAACAAGCGAAGGAAGTTATTAAGAAAGCCCTAGCGGAAGATCCATCTGTTTACCAATACGATGAAATTTATGACGAAATGGAGGAAACGAAGAAAAACGCTATTTCTGAGAAGAAAAAAGACGTGCCAAAGCCAAAATACATTCATAATATCATCAAAGCTTCGGAGAGGCGGAAAATCGAGAGCGAGCAGAGAATGGAACGTCAGGTTCAAAAAGAAAGAGAACAAGAAGGCGACGAATTCAAAGATAAAGAGGCTTTTGTAACAAGTGCATACCGAAAGAAGATTGAAGAGAATCAAAAGTTACTAGAAGAAGAGCGCCGGAAAGACATGATTGATGGTAAATGACCTACGTGACATTTTTTAGTTCACAATGTAATAGAACATTTTATTGCCGTTCGATAGGTCTTGAGATTGCGAAATTTTAAATTCTGTTGCAGAATGGACGGATGTTACTAAACAACAGGATTTGAGTGGCTTTTATCGGAACCTTTACAAGACTTCTGTTGGGAATGATAAAGTAGAAAGCTCAGCTGATGCATCAACAAAACCTTCAGAAAATAAATCTGACACCATTGGCGAAAAGTCACACCAAGACGATAGCCATTCTGGTGCGACTCCAGAACTTCGGCGTGATCATGATGATCGTAGTAGATCTGCATCTCCTGACAAGAGTGAAACTGATGATAGAAGCAAATATAAGGAAACACATCGCCGCAGCAGGAGAGCGCAAAGTAGATCTTCTTCAAGTGGACGTAGTAGGAGTCCTCCCAGGAGACGTAGTCGGGAAAGATCTTTCCGACAAGAATCTTCACGAAGACAAAGAAGTAGAAGTTACGATCGTACTTCCCGAAAGTCCGATCGTAAGGATCACAAATCTTCTGTGAGTGGATCTACGGTGTTGACTAAAAGTGAACCTACTGATGAGACTTTAGATACCAAACCGTCAATCAGCGTTTTGTGGCAGAAAAGAACTGTGGGAGATGCTTATGAGGAAGCTATAGAACGTTTTCTTAGAAGGAAAGCGATGAGTGTGTTACGACCAATAGTTGTCACAAAGGGTTCTGAAGACTGACGACATGATTTGTGATTGTTCTTACGAAAAATGTGTTGTTTGACATGATTTGTTAAATAGACTATGTGCGAGATATTCTGGTGCAGTTGCAGATGAGAAAAAAACGGCGCACTGGACGTAAAAAGATTATGTTTGAGTTTTATAATGATCTTGAAAACAAGCTCCAATTTCGTTGCAATAAATGAACATGAACAAAATTTGAAATAACACTTGAGTCTGTACTATGCATGGACTGATAACTATGCATCTTTATGCACTCGTATTGTGCATCAATTCACGTAGAAAACACTACGCCGTTTCATTTGTACAAAAAATATCCTACACACTTTTAATATCCGATACCTGATGTTACACAGTTTCAATAAAAATAAGTTAATCCTTCCGATTATTGAATTTTTTTAGGACTACCGTCTATTCCTCTGTCTATCACGATCTCGATCCCGATGGTGTCGACGGCTGTCACCGCTTTCACGATGACGATGGGACCTGTGGCCGCGTGGAGATCTTGACCGACTTCTGTCCTTATATTTTCCATCTCTTGTTTCAGATGAGCTTCTTCGCCTTCTGTGTCTGTCGCTCGACCTGGAACGCGATCGCTGTTGACGTGAAGATTTAGTCTCAGGGGTTGACGTGGATTTGGCGTCGCGGCCAACTATTTCTCGAGGACGATCAAGCCTTTGCCTCATGGGCTGCTCGATTTGCTGCTGCAACTGAGCTTCCAATTCGGCTTGAGGCTTTTTTGGTGTTGCATCCGTCGAAGTTGCATGCTTCATTGCAGCTAGTTTTTTGTCGATCCCGATCTAAATATTGATCATTTTAAAATTTTAGCTATCACAGCGCCGGTTTGGAAGAAACAGAAGTAGAAGTCTACTAACCTGTATAGGCACCGGAATTCGAGGAAATAATGAGCTAAACCAATCAAGTTTGGTTAAGAACAATCTGGTTACTTCACCAATGGTCATTATTTGCCCTCCTCCTGCACGGACATCTACTTCCTAAAATCACAGAACTTTGGTTACTTGCCAGTAATTGAAAGTGTTCATGATTCAGAATTCTCTCAAGGTTCAAGTGAAGCAGGAAATTTAATTTCTTACCCACTTCCCTTACCTCAGGATCATCGATATAAGCCTCAAACCAATCCCATAGATCTGCCGGGGGTTGCGTGAACCTGAAAAACAAATGATACATATATTTGCTCAAGTTGTGATTGAAAAGCGCAGTATGATACAACCAACCCAATTTTATATGCTAAAATACATACCTAACATACATTAATCCTAGTGCCCGGATATAAGGAGAATCAGTGTGATTGATCAAGCCCATGACTTGTTTGCGGGTAAGTCGCATCGTAAACAGTTTGTACAATAAACAGAAGGCAGTTGAAATTATACCACCAGCTCCGACCCCACGCACACCACCACACATGCCAGTCTGTCCGGAAGTTCTTCGACTACCTTTCTCCCAGGGTTCCAGGTGTCTAACCTGCTCATTAAAAAGCAGCTGCATATTAAGATATGCCCAATTACAATGAATAAAATGCGTATTTTATGCTTCAGACCTTATAATAGATTTCGTCAATCACTTCATGGTATGTTTTGAGCTCATTCAGCGGTCCTTTGAAGTACGGAGAGTTCTGTATATTTGTTAAAATCAAAGTGTTTAAGTTCATAGTCTGCTGGTTACCCGCAATCGGTAATGTGTTGGGCTTACGCTTCGACTCATCCCTGTGAAAAGTGAAATCACATGAATACAAATATCAACAGCTAAAACTAAATTAGGTAATGCTCATTCCTGTTCATAGAGCATGCCTTACCCTCCTTGCTGCATATCCATTGTTACGCTTAGTCACCGACCACACGAACTGATCCGTCTGTATCCTTCAACAAGCTCAAGCTACCACCTTTGGTTCCTGTTAACACAAATTAACTTAACGAGACTGCTGTTAAAATTCAATTTTGGGCTACTTAAAACTGTGCCAATTTCTAATGCCGTACCTTCGCCTGGTTCCAAATTGAACTCTCGCAGAAGTTCATCAACTAATACTTCTGGATCTACTCGAGTTGAATCAACCCGCGATGGTCCAACTTTTTCTGTACGACTTTCCAGTACCACAGATGCTGGCAAGGTTGAGTTCCTATTGCTGTTCCTTTCAAGACTTCCGTATTCAGGAAGCGCTTCTCTGAAATCAAAACTTTTCTAATTACGAAACGGAGCTCCAGTTAAACATGAACAGCAAAAAACAAGGCTAACCTTATTACACCCGAGTCAGACGAAGAGCTCTGACGGCTGTGCTCTCCTTGAGTTGACTCTTTCACAATCGGAGGTTCAGGGTCTGGCTTTTCTACCCCAAGC
>VRMD01003049.1:0-11747 GCA_009872375.1 Sminthurides bifidus | reverse complement strand
TGTTGCCTGTATAATTGCCATATGATGAGTACCAAGTCGCATAGGTTCTTTTCCCATAGTAACCGCCTTAAAAATAGAGATTTTCGCCTAGTTCACCTCCGCAAATTTAATTCGTAATAGTATTCAAGACGACGGGTGAAAGTGTATCGTGTGTCATCTTGTCTACGTACTTACGTCACTACAGGATGCTAAGATTTACCAATTTGACGCCTTCAACAATGACATTTGAAACTGCAGTTAGTGAACAACAATAAGCTCGGACTGAATGATGCCGACAGGATGAATTGCAATTACCCGGTGAAAATGATGGAGCAAGTCCCACTACTGTGCAATCCCTACTTCCTATATTCTTAAGTGACTTGTTCCGTGTTAGCTATAAAGTTTTAGAAACAAGTACCATGTAGCTCAAAATTGTCACATCATTATGCATCGGTCTACTGTGAGGAAAAACTGTAGTTCCATGCAATCGTAGAAAGGTGTGGAAATTGGTAGTTTAGCCGAGTGAAGACTTTCGTATGTGAAAGGAGCGAGCTACATTACATTACATGCAAGACAAAAGCGTTGCGTCATGAGGAAGACAATAGTTGCGAAAGTTTGGTGAAAGACGGAAGTGAAAATGATAACTTTGAGCCGACAAAAGAAGCTTAGAGAAGAAGAAGAAGCCACTCTTCTTGACGGAGATAAGAGATAGAGGAATCTCCTTCGCAAATTTCAACAACCATTTCCAGTAAACGAGACCGGCAAAGCACGAAGCTCATATGAGGAGGACGAGTTGACATGAGTCGCGAATTAATAAGCCGGCTATACAATTGATGTGAAGACGGTCGGTTCCTGGCCGAGGAATATGTCTCTGCTTAGTGTTGCAGGTAATTAAGTTTATTGTAACAGTACTTGATTTATTAGATTGATTCATCATCAGTGTACCTGCACCTGAGCAGCCTACCTTTGTGCTACACTTGTCGGCGTGCTATCGATAAAGTTTTACCTTGTCGCGAATATCGCTTCATAACGTGTTCAAGCCTATTAGCTCGGTTGGCGAACATGTATTTATGATAGTCTCAAAGTTAATTATGCAAGCGCATTTCTCTCCTTACTCTCTTTGGCTTTGGCCCGGTGCTTTGCAACTGCTCCATGGATCGGGAATGATACAGGTGATAGGTAGTGTCTGGGCATGGGTACATTACCGATATTCAGGACAACATCGTTTACCTGTTCGTAACCTGATATTTGAGGTAGTAAAATGGGCTGACAATGCAAAGGACGGAATATCAATACCATGTATGGAGAAAAGAGCAGACAACGTTTCTCTTTCAACACCACGGTGTTGTTAAAGATTCATGGGTGCTAATTGTTCTTAAGGATCCGTTATCCCGTCAATCAGCACAGTGTGTCATTGCATTCTTCCGCAAAATAATTGGTAGCTTTTAGCTTGACCAAAGTCGTAGGATATTCTATTGCCATCGAGATGTACAAAATCAACCAAAGCTCAGTAACGCCGGTACGCCGCAATTGCAACAGTCGTTAGGCGGGGAAACAATTAGCAAGAAAATCCATATTGCACAGCACACGTTCAAGATAAGGCTTTCCAGAGAAGTGGAGCTTATGCAAGGAAAATGGCCGTCGAGGACTTCAGCAAGTGAATTCCAATGACATGAAGATATGATAAGTAAAAAATCAGCCAAAGCTCAGCAACGCCGGTACGCCGCCATTGCATTGCAACAGTCGTTAGGTGGGGAAAAAATTAGCAAGAAAATCCATATTGCACAGCACAGGTCCAAGAGAAGGCTTTACAAAGAAGTGGAGATTCTACAAGGAAAATGGCCGTCGAGGACTTCAGCAAATAAAGAAACAGTATTGCGAACACTGGTCGGCACTAATGATGCTAGCCACTTCTAATAAGTCCAAAGATAAGAAATCTAGTACGCTAATGAGATAAGAATGTCAAGTGCCGAGGATGCATGCATTACATGCAGAAAGGTAAGGAAGGGAGCCATAATAGCAGATACAGGCTGTACCTGGGTTTCGGAAATAGATCTAGAAGATAAAGTTTTTAGCACCATTGCATTATATTGCTTTTTGGTGCAATAACGGAGATGCAGATGGTAGTAAGGGTTTCCCGTTTCCTTAAGAACATAAGGTGGCAAGCACTCTTAACGCCACGGGCCATTAAAACGACAAACAGGTACGTAAACCGGTGTGTCACCCGTGCATGGCCATGCTCTCCAGCCCAATGTATGCAACTTCAAGCTAACTTTAGAGTGTGCAAAGGGTGGTGTAGTAGTGCCATCAGTGCCATGTGGGGCACGTATGCAGTCTAGCGTATTAGTTTCCTTATGATACAAGAAAGGGGGAGTAGCCTAAGGATTAGGAAGGAGACGATAGACACTCCATGTGCTAATTGGTGCCGACAAGAACGTTCGACCGGATTCCAAGGGATTGTCTTATCTCTTTCTTAATGAAGTGGAGACTGATAGGGTAGTTCTCGAGGGTATTTGCTGGTAATTACAGCATTTTACATTCTAACTAATAAAATTGCGTCCTGTTGTGGTAAAGCTTTATCTGCAAATCAGATTTGTCGAAGGTGCAGTGCTGCTGGAGTGTAGGAAGCTGCTCCCAAGTGTTTCGTAACAACGGTTTATAATTATAATATTAATGCTTCATGGTTTATTTTGAATTTAACTGAAATTAATGCTTCTGCTTTTGTTGATTTTCAGTGAAAAAAGCGCGTTTCATCAACGTTCAAGGTAAGTCATTTGAGATAGTTCCTATATCTTTACTTCTTTTCGAAGGCTGGAACCCAAACCTGTGCTTTTGTTACGATTCTACTTTGGTGGAGTGGTAACCTCGAAGAGCTGACCTAATATACCGGTTGAAGTTTCAGATAGGTTTTCTTTTTCTTCTAATTTTCTGCTATTGCTTTCGACGGTTTATCTTGCGAGCATTTGCGCTCGCCAAGTGATTTACGGCACTTGCAGAGAGTAATTAATTAATTGGATTTCTTTTAGCAGGAGCACCGGCGACACAATGGAACTCATATGTCACTCTGAAGCTACAAAGTGTAAAGTCCACGACCGTGTGTGTTAAGGGTCCTAGCCCGAGCTGGGAACAGGATTTTCTATTGTAAGTGATTGGCTTTACAACATTGTATTGCAGCTGTAGTCTTTACATCGCGGTTTTGAAACTCTGAACGGTTAGGAAATAGGCAATCGATCTGAAAGTTTCTTGTATAAGGGAAAAATTGTTCCTTATGAGTGTGTCTTTCTTATGCATCGTGAGACTGTTGCATCATACTGGAACTATTGCAGGATTTTTTGAAAACATGGTGTCTTTCGTGACAGTTTTGAGGGTTAACTAATGGTGTTGATGATGTGACTTTCAGTGAAATCAATAATCTTGACACCGGATTGCTTATCGAGGTATGGAACAAAGGGTTGTTTGTGGGACAAGGTGGTGGGGTACCATTACCTACATTTAGGGGACATTCATCACTCGAACGTGGTAAGTGCGGTCGGAAGTGTTTTCACGTGGTTATGTGCTGGAGTCAAAGTGGCTGCCTGTTGTATGTTATTTAGCGCGGGTACCGAAACGATCACTTATGAATAAATGTAAAGGTCATGAAAAGCTAATCTACTTCCTGTTTGCATGGTTGCAGGAGGGAGCGGGACAATGGCTGCCCATAGATGCAGAGGTGGTAGTGCAGGACAGGGAGGTGGTTGGAACGAAAGGTCACACTGGGCATTACATCCTAGTGGATGTCCGGTTCGAGTTGCCGTTCGGTAAGTGCATGTTTCGTAAGGGATAAATTACTGGCCTATTATGCAGGTACCAGAATGTCATTTTTTGCGGCACAAAGAGAAGCAATTGGTGTCAATGTCATGTAAACGGAGGAACTCAATGCAAATGTTGTAGTCTTCATTTCACGGTAAGCTCTATGGCGTGCGTCTTAATGCACTCACTGAATGGGCCCTTTGTTTGTGTGGCAGAAGTCGAAGGGGACGATCAACTACAGCACAAACTAGAAATGCTCAATTCTATGTTAGATCAAGAATCGAGGACGGATCAGGGTCGAAGACAACATCAGTACTACATTCAATGTAAGTGAGATTGGACAGTGATAATAAATCACGGGTAACTCCTTTCACTCGCGTTGGTAATTGATGTGGAAGTAGCGAGTGTTTTTGTAGTTTTTCCAACTAGATGATAGGAAAAAAGAAAAGAGAGAAAGATGATGCTTGAAGGTTAGGAAAAAACTCCGTCAATCAGATTGAGTACCGTGTACTTCTTGAAATTTATCTGTTTCAGCGGGCGTTTCTGAGGATAGCGATTATACATCTGATTTCAACTACCCCATTGGGCAGCATCCGAACTCTTCCGCGTCCCAGTTCCTGTCTACTGCTCATCAGCTAGCTACACCGCAAAGGTCGCTTAACTCCAGTAGGGAGAACTCTTATGAAAAAGACGATGATTACCGCAATACTCAACATGCAGTCCCTCCAGGCCCCGGTCATCAGGGTCACCGAAGACTCCCGCAACCTCAGGGCCATAGTTCCGCTTACGGTGACATGCACGCTTCTGGTGGAACTTCATCACACGGCTACAGGCATACCCAGCAGTACTGGGATGATAATAGAGATGCAGAGACTGATCCATTGTATTATAACAGTCGGCCTCCAGGTTATAAAACTCAAGGGTAGGTCGAGAATCCTTTATTTACGAATTGGTGTTCAGAATCCTGAGTTAGGCTTTTGTGTGATTTGAATCATAGACTAATGAACTTCTGAACTATTTCTAGTTACAGAAGAGATGAAACATGGAATGAGGGGTGAGTTATTTTAGCTAATGCTCTAGATTTGACAGGAACGTGCAAAATTTCAATGTAATTGATTTTACTATAATTGATTTCTATAATTGAATTAATATTTGCCTGTTTTTGTAGGAATGCAACTGCAGACCCATATGCAATGCAATACGGTAATGAATACGGTGACGCTCAAGATTATTCACAACCTTCGCACAATTACGCTAAGCGCTTGAGTAAGTCAAGAGCGTGGCTGTTTAGCAAGTTGAGACGCTCTTCGCTTGATTTGATAAGTAATGCTCACTTAATTATGGTTTAGAAAACAATGATCGCAATAGCTTGGAGCGACAGGAAACATTATATCATGGAGACGACTATGGAGACTATACGCCAGAGGTCTCGACTAGTCACGTGACAAGAAATGACCCACAAGCTTCCACTTCCGCCGCTGCTGATCGCTATTCTGCTGCTGACTCGTACAGCCAGTATCCCCAAGGCTATAAGTAAGTAGTTTTTATTAGTTCTCAGTTGGGCTTACCTAAACTCTTGAGCATGGCATCAATTTTCTTACCAATATGTGGAATGCGCATTCACCAGGATTTTTTCATCAATGCAATAAATGCTTATCTTACAGTCTCGATCCTGCCACATCTTATCCCCAACAACAAAGCACTGTTCCACAGGAAGACTCTGCACAGTTATTTGATAGCTACAATGCGGATAATAAGTAATTCACCAATACTTATGTTTGTCTTTGTTGTTAATGGCAGGTGTCAGTAGTAGTTGTTTATGTATGTCGATAAGGTTGTGCTTACCTCTGGTCAGAATTTGTCCGACGAAATGATATGCAGTAATCGTAACCAACGCCTATAAGTCGTTCTTGCGCCTAAGTCATCTCAATTATTCTATTTTTTGTAGTTCATTCGCTGCAGTCACGCCAATGAAGCAAAAATTAATTCACCAATACTTATGTTTGTCTTTGTTGTTAATGGCAGGTGTCAGTAGTAGTTGTTTATGTATGTCGATAAGGTTGTGCTTACCTCTGGTCAGAATTTGTCGGACGAAATGACATGCAGTAATAGTAACCAACGCCTATAAGTCGTTCTTGCGCTTAAGTCATCTCAATTCTTCTATTTTTTGTAGTTCATTCGCTGCAGTCACGCCAATGAAGCAAAAACATATATTTTAATTTACCATTTTATCCAATTAAAGTGTTTTTGTGGATTTGGCATGCTAATGACCCTTTCGGCTCGGGGCACTGTTGTTCCGTATATATATTTTAATTTACCATTTTATCCAATTAAAGTGTTTTTGTGGATTTGGCATGCTCATGACCCTTTCGGCTCGGGGCACTGTTGTTCCGTAAATGTAGTACCTGGCGTCGTTTTGCTAAATGTTGTCCGCTTATAGTAGCATGCATCATTAATTTTGAATATCTTGTTATTCCAGCTATGATTATGGCACGCAATATTGGGAGGGTCAAACCAGCCAGGATGGTTACGCATCAACTGCTGCCAAACCTCGGAAAGAGCTACCGAAGATCCCAACAAAAACTAAATCATCTGCTCTTTCGCAAGACGCGTACCCTGTGGTTCCGCAAACGGATCAAGCAAGCTACAGCCAAGCTTACACTGATCAGTCATTTTATGATGATCAAAGCTATTATGCAGAGGATAAAACGAAGACCCAGCCAGTTAGCGGCACAAGTGGAGCTGCATACCCGTACACTGATACAACACAACAGGACAACCAATACGGACAAAATTACGATCCAAATGATCCTACGAAGTATGCTGCACAAGATACGCAGCAGGACTCATGGGACTACAATGGATACTACGATGAAGCTGGAAACTTCATTCCGTACGATGAAAATGGATATTATGACGAAAAAGGGAACTATGTTAGCTCCTCCTCTTATTCGTACGGCTACTATAATAGTGCTTCCGATCAAGTCGCAGCTCCTGACGTGCCGGCGGACATAACAAATCAGACAAAGGTGGAACCCGATTATGTCATGGATTCGTCAGCTTCTAAAGTGTATCAGGACTATGAGGGCTACTACCACAATGAGGAAAGTCAGGATTATGGATACGAGTACTACAATGACGGTGAGGGAGTTGGGGGTACAAATGAATACCCTGAATTTGACAATAATTTACCCACATCAGACATGAAGACCGAAGATACTCAGAAAGACACGCAACAAATCCAAGAGCCTGCGAACGGTAAGGCAGAGACTCAAAAGCAAAAACTTCAGTCCCAGTCAAGTGTGGAATACAATTATGCGTACCAAAGTGCCGAAAACTTGTCATCTTCCTACTTAGAGACCAATGTTAGAAGTAATAGTAAGAATTTTACTGGGCGTTCGAACTCAGTAACACGTAGAGGCAGTTTTAGAAGACAAGTGTCAACACGAGATTACGGCCTAGAGGGGCAGCCGGCTCCTTTGAATACTCAAAGCTTTGACGATACTACGCAGCAGGAAACCGAGTTCCCTCCGAAAGAAAAAGAAAATGTTCATACTTACAAAAATGGCATTACCGTCACCGTCCAAGAGTCCGTTGATATGGGATATGGGTACTCCATGTCGGTCGACGATGATCATTATAACGAAGGTATGGTATATATTTTCCTTTTTAATCATGAATTTTCTGTCCATGTGCATTATCATCACAAAAGTTATTGACGAACGATGGTCTCTCAATGCAGAATACGGTGCCTGGGACAATCAGTATTCAGGCCAAGACGACTATGACAAGTCCTTTGATCAGACGCAGGGTCAATACCGTGAGCACCAAGGTGAAGAAGGGCGCGATCCATCGACCACGGGACCAGTTCACATGGACTCTTTAGAGTCGAATGCTTCTGAAGGTGCCTCGAGAGACCCTGAAGCCAATGACAATTTTGAAGCTCAGTACTGGCAAAAGCAGAAAGAGAGGATCAAGAAGATTCAAGATCCTTACACCAACTATGATTCGTACAGTGAAAGCATGCAAGCTAGTAAACCAGTTTTCTTTGAGCCCATAGATTCGCCAGCCTTGAGCAACACCGCTACCGGAAATGAAATTCCGTCTTCTCCCAGACGAGTAAGCCATGAGGAATGGGTTGAGGGAAGTAAAAAGAGCTCCTTGGAAATTGAAAGAGAGGAATGGTTTGGAGGGTCTGCTACCGCCATTGAGCGCAAAGGAAGCCAAAGAAGTATTAAAAGCGGAGTTGGCATAACTGCTATTAATCGTCAAGACAGCCTGCTAGACAGTCATGAGGAAGAAGATGAAGAATATTTAATTGGAACAGGCTCAGAGGTTGGAGAACTTCCGCGGAGACAAAACAGACCATCTTTGAGTGACTCTACGGGCATGGACTCGCCCAGCAGGAAGCTTTCCGTACTGAACGATATTCAAGAAGAAAGCATCTTGGAAGACATGGAGAGTAAAGTCGTCTTTAGACGTACCTGGAAAAGACAAGGCAATGAAGCAAGTCAGCTTTGATGAAGATGCACCCCAGCAACTGGTTCCAGAACGGGTGACCAAAGGGATGACACCGAGGGAGAAGTGGCTGTGGGCTATGAACCGAATCTGCGCCCAGCTTGTGGTAAGTGAAGCTTTAATGCCTTTGTTTTGAGTTACATTGTACATCAATATCGGCGTCATGTATCGCACTGCTGCTTGCCGTAAATCTGCAGCACTAATTTCGCGCGTGAGTGATCACGGGTCGAATTTTTTTCCATCTCGAGAAACGTGCATCAGTATCAAATTCCAATCAACTTTTACCCGTCCATTTCCGTAGCGATGTCACGCATTAACATTCTGACAATGCCAGGCCATACTGTTACCCATGCAGGAAGGAGCCGTTGGCCGCTCTTTTAGTCCTTTTTAAAATCCAACTACTCACAAATCCTTACTGATACCACAGTCCATTGAATTCTAGTTCATACTATTTCGTTAGATGTAAGTGGCAAGTCCAGCAGGCAGTGCCGCTGTTAATGTCAGGGAACCGAAGGCAACCACATAATGGCAGACGTAATCACGTTACTCATACCGTGTGATTGGAGGGAATATCGCACATGAAGAGCTTACTCTAGTCCCACATTTTTTCCTTCCCTGGGAGCACGTCGGCCTAATTGCTATGAATCCTGTGGAGATTTCTCTTCTCCTCTAGTAACGCTTCCGCCTCTAATAAATCCTGGAGGCTGGGCTGAAAGCAATAAGCTGCTGTTAAGCGAGACGTTCGTAATGTATTTCTGAAACTGGAACGCTTTTTGCGGCAAATAATCAGTAAGTCCATGTTGCGTTTACCGTCTTCTCTTACTTAATGTTAGCTGAAACGAACTGCTATGGCCGCTGTCGTGTCAGATCCACCCGGTCGTTTATGTAATCGTATTTCAAAAGGCAATCTAAAAGTACTCTCAGCATGAGCGGACCCACAGGATCATCATAATCAGGCACTCGTTCTTCGACTCTATTTAACACCAGGACGGATGCATAGTTCTTTCGCCATAGTGGCTGGAAAAATAGTAGTTTCTCCATCTCCGTCTGATGAGGTATCAGGAGATAGCTGAGGGGAGCGTGGTATTGGATATCGACAAGTAGCTAATATTAAGACAGATGTATGCCGGTTAGTCAAGCGTCAGCATATGGAAGCACTACTAAAAGCTACTAACACGTCGGGCATGACATTAATTCGAGCTTGGATTACGCTTCAAAGTGCGTGAAACTCCTCATAACTGTTTTGGTTACTGTAGTAAAAGTAGGGATCGATCACAAACTGTTATTCAACTAGAAAATGTGACATCACAATCATAAAGTATCGACTTGAGAAGGATTTAGGCCCTAGTCTGTATGTTGCCGTCTTCAGTATCGCTACGAGTCAGACCTTATTTTCTGTGACTCATTTCGCAAATATTGCGGTCTGCGTCTGCATCGCCAGAATTGGAACCATCCAACTCAAAGTTTGCAACGATAATTGTGCCCTTTCGCAAGTTGTTCAAAACTTTGCGTATCTTTTGATCGTGAGTGAAAGAGTTCGGTAACCAGCAATGGTTTCACGCTTTTATCACGCCACTGAGAGCTTGTGTATGTAGTAGTTTAACCCGTTGTTCTTTCAACAAATTGTGAAGTAATTCAGTGATGTAAGAACTGCAGTGTGGTAGATAGCCAGCCAGTGCTGCAGAAGGATTTATAAGTTTCGTCAGCTATGGTCTCATCTACTGTCAGTTTTATTCCATGGCTAGTCTCGTGTTGTAGTATTAATGTCATGAGCTGACTGTGGCCAATATGTATGAATATTACAAGGAAATTCGTAAACTTAACACAAAGTAATTGTGGTTTTACGTCACATGTGCTCGCGCACATTTCCTACTGCAATATCATGTCCTCGGCGTGCTAGAGCTGAAACTAGTTATTCTTACAACGTGTATTGAGGCATCAAAATGTTTGGTGAAAAAGGATTGTGAGTCTGTGTAGTGTTCAAGCAATTGTGACTTGTTGAAAATGACGGGTTTGCTGAAACATCCAGGGAGAGTAAATTTGACTCAATTTTTTGAAAGGTATAAAATCAGCTCTCGGGGTGACTGTAAGGATCTGCGAACTGCTTTAAAGTTGTCGATGCCGTCATACTAGTTGTACTTCATCTTCCAAATTGTTTATACGGTGGTACGAGAAGAGCTAGTAGCTACACAAAAGTGCAACTCGTTAGATGGAATGACAAGTTGGAACTTTCGAGGCTTGAGCACGTCTGTGATCTGTCAGAACTGCTCTTTGGGTTACCATTAGCAACAAATTCAAGTGATACATTGGGAGTCATTTACTTGATCCTTTCGTGAACAGAGACACTGACGCAGGTTGAACATTTTGTGGAGGCAGGTGATCCGAAAGATGTCACGTGACGTGAGAAGTACGGAAGCAATGTTGGTTTACTAATTGCCATGTGGTAGTGGAAGTACATATATTGTTTCCACTTTTGTGCCAAATACCATAGTTGGAAACAAAACAGCAGTGGTAGAAAAAGGTGTGAAAAGTTGATGTGGTGCTGGTAGATTATTGCATTGGCAGCAGAGCCAGAAGTTACTGACTGTGACTGAGTTTCTATTTCGTCGGTAGACCATAGTTGTCCACATCAGTGGCGCAATTTACGATGCGTTTATCTTTGTCGTCGTAAAATTTGTCCGAAGAGGTGCAGCTGAGAAAGTACATGCATGTCCGTGTCTCAGCAGTAGGAAGGAAGAAGATGGTGTCAAGTGAAAAAGTGCTTAGATTAGATCCAGACAGTGGAATGGGTGAACTGTACGTATACACAAAGCCAATGAATGTCAGATAGACGGAATTGTTACCAGAGTTTGGGTCTAGCGGAGACAGCTGTGGTGTGATCGTTCGCAGATCTTAGATTGGACAGCCATGTTGCGATTTATAGCTGAAAATAAGCGTCGGGAAGCGACAGTGAAGGAGACTAGTGGTGAAGGTAAAAGGAATGAAGGGAAAAAGAGCCACAATTCTGGTCTGAGAATCGGGTTTTTGCGACGCCGATCTATCAGTTTACCAGATGATATTGACCGTGTCACTGCCACTCCGAGCTTGAGGAGCCATGACAAAGCCTATTTTTCCACGAAAACGACGGACATTAGTGCCAGCATGGTGGAGATGACGAAAACAACACCGTCGGGATCTCTGCAACACAGCCCTGCCACTAGTAATAGGCGTATTGACCAAGGACGGCTCCCGTTTCGCCCGAATTTAAGCTCGAAGGAGGGATTTGGGAGCATAGGAGATTTAATGAATAAGATGAAGTTTAACGCGCCCTCCTCTCAGCTTTTTGTCAACAATGAGAAGCTGAAGCGCCCTCTCTCCATGGAAGCATCCTGTCCCATCTCCGCTTTTACCAGTCAGCTTATTTTCCAGACTGATGAGGATCTGAGGATGGAAGGGAATTTTCAGCCGTCGGTGGTGACAGA
>VRMD01003048.1:0-11748 GCA_009872375.1 Sminthurides bifidus | reverse complement strand
TGTTTCATTCAAAGGTTTTCGGAAGCTGTCGAAAACGAGAATCTTTCGTGGACAAGAAGCAAATAGCAGTTCCTCAAACGGAATAATATGGCTTGTTCCGAAGAACCGGTCGCTTAATTCCTGTTAAAGATTTGTTGCAGCTTACCCAATGCTTTTAGCTGCATTACCAAATACTTTCTGTGGAAACAAGTAGCGTTGTTTCAAGTTTTCTTCGGCCAAAATGCGTGAGAAAGAAGAAGGGAGAAAGTGCGGAGAAAAGACAGTGGAAGTAAGTGAAAGTATATAACGGACATGTCATAAAATGGAGCATAACCACGGACCTCTCTTGCAACAATCCAACTTGTCCGCCTACCTTTCCGGCAGAGAATGTGGGTTTAAAGTGAAAGTTGAGGAGCGAGAAGAAAATAAATGAAGAAATTATATTAAACCCTGTGCCCATTTGTATTATAAATCACATTATAAGTGCTTGAAGAAGCCTAACTCCTCCATCCAACTCCTTGAGCATGCCAAAAAACCTATGAATAAATGATATACACTTTGCCAAACATTTCTTGTACTTGCTATCAACTCTCTTTTGCTTCTTCTTCCTGTAATGTTTTCTCTCATCAGCTCAACTTTCTACCACTTTCTTACCCGTGTCTTACCGGAACAAGCCAAGGTGGCCTCCGTGTAGCGAGAGAACAGAAGCCAAACCAACAAATCTTGAGCAGATGTGGCAGGAGAGAGAAATTTCAAAAGTGTATGCGTCCTTACCCCGGGGACTCGGTACGTGTAATAATAGGCATGAAAGTCAGTCTAGAGAACGTGAGAGGAACTGCTCTTGGCACTCGGGTTGAGTGTGAAGGATTTGCGGAAAATTAAACTTGAAACCAGTGATACATTTATAATTTGAAAGGTTTTTAGACCGTTTTGCCGAGACGGGGCGGATAGAAGAAGGAAAAATTGACTCAATCAACTAAAGACTTTGAAAAATGTACATGCCCCCATCTCTCTAGTAACTGACATCAATTATTGAGGCACGTCGCTCTCCCAGCCTTTCACTTTCTAAAATAATAAACACGGCAATTGCACCCTTTTCATTATTAATCGTATTCAATAATCCTGTACATGCTTACAGTCAACTTCGCTTTACCAGTGATGAAATACTAAGCTGGGAAGATGAGAGCAGTCCCTCACCTGTTACTTAACCTTTTGCACCTCCAAGGAGTCAAGTGTTTACATTCCTTCTCCATAGTCTGTCAATGTGAGCCAAGGTGCTTGAGCCAAATTTATTCCTTGCCGCCTAAATTTCCAACGTTTTGCAATGCATGAAGCTCGCCCCAGTACACAAGTCCACCTCTTGTTGTTTGCATTTATGTTTCGCTTTCGGCATAAAGTAAACTATTGTCCAGGCAAATGCACTCATTTCTCCTTCTCCTCCTTTGCATTCATATGGATGGTCTCTTTTATTTTGCAAAGTTTCTTCCCGATTCCGACTTTGTTTATTTCCTTAGATGTTCGTTCAGGCACATGATGATGCCTATTTCTGAGAGAGAAAGCAGCACTGGAGCACAGGCTGATGCTGTCTCATTGAAATGTTTTATGAGTAAACTTGGCCTTAACGACATAGTCTGCGTTGCCGTCGAGTTTTCGAACTTGATGTAAGACAAAGTCCTGTGCTCCAACGTAAAACTCTCCGTCTTCACAGCCGGAAGCTTTTTGAGCATTGTGATTGTGTGTGGGTGTATGACCATTATTCACGTGTTCAGGCGTGCTGTTGAAGGTTGCAGATACAGAGCCCGTTATCCAGTCTTAGCTCGTCCACACGAGCATTCTTTCATACCTACAGTATATCCTTCCTGAATGGGCAATTTGGAAAAGATATCCGCACCGGAAATGACTCTTCAATTCCGACGTGTGTGCCATTACGTATTAAGCCCTTGCTAAATCCCAACTTGAGGTACAGAGCTTAGTACTTAGATTTGATTTGAGTCCCATCGCCACAGTAAATCAATGAAGGACACACGTCTTTCATGCCTGCCAAAAAGATCTTTCCCATGATTCCCTTATCCGGAAAATCCCGATGACGCTGATACACTGAAAGGACTGGATGTAAAAACGGTGCAAGGCCTTGCTTTCGGATCAGTCCTTGTCTAGAAACTGACATAGCCGTACATACAAAACACGATTTTGAATTCAGAACCGGGTCATATTCGGTCCCAAGCGCATTCGTGCAATAAAATAAATGCTGACATTGTTCAGCAGTTGGGAATCACATGCGATTGAATCCACATCAAATCTCGCTTAGAATGTGTCATCAGATCCTAAATCGACTGGAACTACATTACGTCAGCTGAAATTTGATCCTCACAAATCGGAGTGTCCTAACCGGAGGATTTTCTTACTCCCTTCCAATTTCTTGTGCATGACATAATTCATGCGATTTGCGGCATACAGCTAGAGTGCCGACACTAGGGTTTCGGAACACTCCTACTGGTCAATTCCAGTTTGCATTTGAAGTTATTACAGAATTCCTGAGCCCTCGTGCATAGGTACTGGGAGAAGCCAACATAGGGTAAAAATGTAAACAATGAGTAGCAATGAGTGAAACGACTCAGCCGTCGCCTCTGACACAGATCCGGATTACTTAAAGTGAGTAGAAAACGAAAACCTGTAAAATATGAAACCGCACTCGAAATCGTATGGATCGGCATCGGTACCCTACAGCTAATCAGTTGGCTAAAGACGGCAACGCTATGTTAGAATTTTCCACAACTTCAATCCGGTTGCTGTAATCTAAAAATGCATCTGGGGGCTAAAATCTGGCTTGAGATGCCCGAGACATGTATTCCGCGTTGAGTTTTCATCACCATCCATGATTTCAGCTTAAGTGGATACCCCGACTGCTTATCAATGTTTCTATTTAGTTTTTCACACTTGTAACAGAATTGCCATTTCAATTTCATGGCTCTGGCGAGGATTATTGCTTATAACGAAAACTGGGATTTTTTATACAGTACGAAACCTGCAGAAACAGATATGTATAGAAACACATCAGATTCATTTCACTGATATTTTGGGCATTCCGTTCAGTGTTGTATGTTTCTCTTGAAAAAAATTGGGTGCATGAGCTGTGATATGGTGTTGTATGACGGCGTCGTCTCGTGACTCTCTTATCTTGTGGCGCACTTCTGGAGGAAGGACGCCGGAAGGAAATGCTGGCACCGACATTGTTCTTGAAGAGGTTGTGTTAAATTTTCATATCCTGATCGGATCAAGTTTATTTCCCATATTCTTGTGGAACAGCTTTTCCCACTCCACTTTCTCCCGGCTAAGGAGCAAGTCTTGTGAAGGTACGGCAAACAAAGTGGAGGATTCTGACTTCTTAAGGTTGTCGTATGAGTGAGCGGATCATCTGCTCAGATGTGATGATGGTGCGTTTTTTTCAATGCAAAAAGGAATGTGTGCAAACAATCTTAGCTGGTGTAATAACTTTGCCTGGTGTAGTGAGCCTTGCATAAGTACATCGTAGAGTTTAACGGGTTCATATGCGACAGATGAAATTCTTCAATTCAAGACTTATCGTTCAGGTTCACGAAGTGGCGTTTTCAGGGCTTTTGCCTCGGCTCTCTCAGTGACGCAAGGATGCCTGGGACAGTTCACTGGAGGGTTCGACAGAAACGCTGAAGCAGCACATTTTTAGGCATCGTTCACTCAACAAACTATGAAGCTGATCAGAGGAGGTTCGGTTGCTGAAACGGTGCTCCAGCCTTTTTGCACTGTATGCAAAGAGATTAGCAAACCTTGACAAGGAAAGAAACTGAACCATGTTAATTTTAACTGGTAAAGTTTGCTAAGGAACAACTTCAAAGTAAAGGACGAATTCTTGCTGAGTAAGTATAGCGGCTGTGGCATATCTTTTATAATTGAACTTTATCCTGGTAGAGCATATCATCCTTTGACGGATGTGCCTCGGGTTGAGCCCGGCACTCTTGTGCATCCTTCAAACGCGGTCGTAAACTGTGACCATGTTTTACCGGTGACATTTAAGCTTCCTCTATCAAAGATATGCACTGAAGGTTCTAGATCGGAGCCTACCACTAAGATATTCCCAGCCTGAAAAAGATCAGGATGACGTAGAGGGTGTTCTTCTCCACTCGAGTGAATTGTGCCATCTCATTTTCACGCTTGATGAGCACGCGATCAAAATTTATATGATTCTTGTTATTAAAACTGCGGTGGAAGAAGTCAAAGTGACTTCTCGCCTATTGCATGGAATCGACCGAGCGTTTCTGTTGCGGGTGGAAGTGTTTTTATTTGGTACATGTACATTTGGCAAATGTGATCGAGTCGAACCACTCTCCTTGGTCTCAATCGAAGATATTCCTGCATGAAAAATCACTGACAGAATATTTATGACTCTTACCCGCTTATCCATGATCCTCGCATGGATTCTCCCGTTGGATCAATGAGCACAAAACTAATTCTCTACAAACTATATGACGGCATTTATGGAACTTGGAGAACGTTGCTTTGCTCTACCCTCTGTGACTCTTGTTACGACGCCATATTTTCTCGCCCTAGAGTAAAAAAAGATTCTATCAAAAAGGTGCATTCATGCACAACTTTCCTGTTCTTATGTCGATGCGAAATGTGTCTTCCCCTTCTGACTTTTGCCAATGTTGTTTCCTCTCCTGTTTGCTTGATCTGCTACTGAGCCTCGAATTCCATTGCCGAGAAGGAAGGACGAAGACAGAAGCGTCAAAGAATTTCATTGTTTTTTCCTCCCACTGCCCCTACTGAAGGGATGTTGTCGTTACAGCTTTCTCTTTAAGCTGGGATCGGATTTACTTTCTCTTCCAGTAGTATATCGTTCAGCTGAGGCAATTCGCTGCTAGGAAAGCCGCAGACGTTTCCCAATTGTTTCTCGAATTTCTCGCTCCCACACAGATTTGGGGAAACTCCGTCCTCGTGCTCCGGTTAAATTATGCAGGCCTTTCATCATTTTCCACTCGTCGAGAGACCTAATTGAAATTATTTACAAAATTGCGCACATGGAACGTACTTATTTGCCGGAAGGATTAACATCCCCCTCAACCCAATTCCGTCCACCCGACTACACTTTCTTGATCATTTATCCGAATCCGCCTCTTGTCTCATCAGCTTAGACCCTCGGAGCGAGTAAGCGAAACTAATCTCCTCGTCATTTTCTCCAGCACAGCCCTGCTCGTTCCAGCCGTCAATTTGAAACTGAACGTGGAACGCTTATGCTGAGCACTGTCAGCTCTGGCGAGGCTCATATGCTTACAGCTGACATACCCCCGCTTCAAATTCATGCGGGCCATCAAAGCTTGATTTAAGAAAACTCTGTAATAAGATTCTGGCTGTAGTTTCAAGACCCGGGACGAGATTGCATCTTTGTTTTAAATTCGGTTCTTTAAAATCTGGCCCCTTTGGCGATACATAATCAAGTTCAAAGCCGGTGTCAAAACCTGTGCGGGTTTGAAAAAATGGCGAAACTGAGCTTGCGGAACTCTCAAAGGACATGGTACATCCACCCACATGGTGAGTGGCAAAAGAGCAAGCTGCCCTGATCGCTGCCACTCTAACATGTGAAACTAAACAAGGTCGCTGGAAGGCTTACATTTAAGATTACGTACGTGGTTCCGAAACGTTTTCTTGAGTGAGGTTGCAGTATTTACTAGTTTTCCCACCCCATTTCGCCCAGCCTCATTAGTCTTTCTGGAATATGTTCACGGAGCTTAAAAGCATTTCCGCGTACTCCATCTCTCTCTTTTCTCTTCTCACCCTTGGCGGACATGATGGCTGAAGCATTTTTTAACACACCATGGGAATTTAGGAGTAAACACGCAAGGGAATTCGAAACAAATTATCGATGCAGAGCAAGGGCACAAATACTGGAATGAGATCGGATTTACCTGACCCACACACCTACATTGGAGCCCTACTTTGGGGACTTGGAAGTGGAGCTGTAAGTTGTTGACATAATACTAGTCTTTATAATGATAAAACATCAGGAACTTGGACTCCCCTGACATGNTCAGGAACTTGGACTCCCCTGACATGTGACAGATCGGAACCTTGAAAGCGGCAAGACGTCAGCTGAAGATGCTTCCTCGTATGTACGAGCTCGTTTCCCTAACATGCATATCTGGTAAACAATGACGCAATGTTTCCCACCCTTCCTTTGTTCCCTGACGAAGATGGAATTTTCCGGGCCAGCATCTCAATTTGACTTTTGCCAAGTCTTAAAAAGTGGAGGTGAAAAAGCTCGTTGAAAAATTATCTTCCTTCTGCCTGTAAATCGCAACAAGTCCTTGACGTCATTACGGCCAGCGCCGGCTTAGAAATGGTGTTTGGTTCAAGAATGACGGAGGAATTAGGCCCTTGCAGACGCAGTAAGTGCTACCGTGAGCCATTTTTAACCGGGAAAATGATGTTTCAAATTCGGAAATGTTGGCCAATAAATATCGGTGCCAAGAACAACTGCGGGAGCGGGTGCGCCAAGGGGTTTATACCATCATAGGTCATGGAGCTAATAAGAGACAAATGGGGGTCGTTTGCCGCGTAAGTATTGTGTGGATTGTGTGCAGTGCCAAAAAAGATTTGAGCATTGTGGCTTGTGGAAGGGCTCCTTAGGATCGGTGTTAAACTGTCATTGATTGAAGTGGAATCGTGATGAATTTTGACAATAAATCCCATTTTCGCATTCCGATTTAATCATGGTGGGGCTGGAAGCAATGGAGGATTTTCCGCTAGCACATGGTGCATGATGAACAGTTCAGTCGTTTGCAGAGCGGAAGAAGCTGTTATAAATATTTCCTATTGGATTATTCTCGTTGCATTATCTTAATGGGGGAATAAATCTGGTTTTGAGAGCGTAAATGCGCATCAATGGTTCAAGTCCTGATGTGGGTTGCCATTCTCGATTCGCAATTCGGGTTAGAGTCGATATCCAATAAATTATTGAGAAAAAATTATATTCCGCCATTCTTCTTTCGCTTCTCGTCCCTGAATAAATGAAAAGAGTTATGGGTTGCTGGAACGGGTCGGTTGGATGGCTCATGGGGCACCACCATACGGTCTGAAACCACGGAAAGAGGCGAGGCTCTCGTTACACATGAAAAGCGAAGGATGTTCATCCAAGTACCGTACACTTCCTGCTCGGCAATATCCAAATGCAATTTAAATCCACCTCTCGTGCCACATTGCCAGATGTGGAGCTAACTCTTAGGGAAAATTAACTGGCGTCTTAAATTGATAGTAGAGACATGGAGAAACGACTTGAATCACGACATGTTGCATAGACTCTCTCCATCCTTTGTCTGCAACAAAGGAACTGCGAAGAAATACCAAGTTTCAATGAATTCCATCACTGAGATGAGGTTTGGATTTTTTTATTGAGAATCATATCATTCAGTCCTTCTGCCCAACTTCCAACAGATGTTCCACCGGCAAGCCGGGTAAGTGGGTCGACGGTCGACCAGCTCCAGCCGTGCCTCTAACGATGGAGAGATGAAGATTCGAATTGATGCCGTATATGCTGATATGACAGATCGAAGGGTGGTTGCATGGCCCTGGAAATCATTATTTTACAGCCATTTCATGCCTTTTCAATGGCAGATAACGCTTTTGCAGCCCTCGGCACCCTATTCGCCGTTTGGAATAACATGTTTGCAAGCCGTGGGAGCAACTAGCTGCTTCCGTTCTGGTCAAAGGATTTCCTCAGAGCGCTTTCACTGTTTTTACTACATGAGCAACACGTACCTTTCCCTTTACCGTTGCTCACTTTCTCTTCTCTATTTACACGGTGTACGTGCCTGTAAGCGACACATGAGAGGATTTCAGCTCTCGTATCAGAACAAGTGCACATTTTACGATACTCACTATGAAGCAGGGAGGAGGATTGGTCCGAGCTTTGACTTGTGACAGAGTGGGTAAAAGGATATTAAATTTACTCAGCAGACCGTGTACAATCAACACTTGGGTGAGCTAATCCTAGAGGAAAATATATAATCTCCAGCTCCTTGGTGCATTTGATCTAGGCAGATTCTTAGAGCTGTGTCCACATTACTTTGCTGGTTGAGCAATGGGATTTGCTTATGATCTCGCATCCCTCTTCCTCACTCAAGTGCACAAGTTATTGTTGGAAACGCAGGTTGCTCGCAGCACATTAATTTTGCCCACAAGTCGTCTTGGTTCCAGCAAGTTGCCTCTTCATTTCCGCAGACCAGCCTATGGCTTTTGTTCTACAGTCGGAAGCCGCAAGTCTATTAATTGTTTCATCTCCTATTTCACCGCTCATCCCTCTTCTGTGGATGTGGTGCCGGCTGCTGTGCTCTCAACACTTACGTGAGCCGCAGATTACGAGTCTCGGTTAATATGTATGTGTTTATGTCGAAGCGTGTCAGTAAACCAAAGGTTCAAGTCCTCCTCTCAGCTCAACTGCTTAAATAGTTACAACCGAGCGGGAATTTACTCCAGTGACAGAGTGCTTGATCCTACTCCGTTATTCCTTCTTCTGGTAATCTACCTCCATCATTTGTTGGTAGTTCGGTGAAAAGGCTCTGATGAGATCGAGGTAGTAAATCTGATGCTATTAAAACCACACGGAAGGAATGTGACAATTTCCAATGTGGTTTCTTGCGCTGGAGCAAGTGCATCCCACACTCTTGATATTCTCTGTATCTTAGCCACACCATGTGGGAATTTTGCACGAAATTGCTTACAGTCATCATCGCCATCGTCTTGTTTGCTCAGCTCAGCACGTTGGCCATTCAGTTTGTGTAGGTAGATTTACTTGAAATTAATGCTGCTGCAAAACACATGTGATTTATACATCCCCTCCTCGCAGCCCTCTTGCTCTCCACAAAATACCCATTAAATCTTTCTACTTATTTACTCTCGTTGTGCAGGAAATATATCGTTGTCCGTCCGATAAATTCCTCCCACTTGCCGACTCTACGGGCAGTTTATCTCCCAGCTTAGCATTCGAAGTAAAACAAATTTCTTTGCGATCCTCTTATCAAAAAAGGCTTTAATAGTAAACCGGAGCAATGGAGAGGCTGGATTAAACATGTTTTTCAAGCCCTCTGCTCTTTTCTGTTTCCTCACTCCACTGAATATTATTGCACTCCCGTGCATACAGATGAACCAGAGTGCAAGAATTGAGTGGGAGCTGCATGAATCAGGCAGCTTCTTACTTTCTCCTCTTTGACTTACCTGTAAATCCAGTAGTTGATTATTAGTAGTAACCCTCCATGAGATTGGGCCAAGGCGCTTTCTGCTACCAAATATTTTGTCACTCCGTTACTAAATTGTCTCTCTATAATTGTGTAGGTGAAGTAGACGGGGATGCAGAGGATTGGACAGACGGCGTACGCCGCTCCGATGGCCATGTGGGCACGAACTTGTGTACACCACACTTTGCTCTTTTGCGGTTGGGCCACTGCGATGTATCGCCACACTGCGAGCGTCAGCGTTAACCAAATTGCGATTGTATGACAAACCTGAAAAAAGACCATAAAAAATTTCAATTTCCTTTATCAAACAAGTATCTTCGGAAGACCACTGCTGTATAGTCCGTTTTTACGACCTCTGCTCAGAATCACAAAAAATTATCTGGACGCATACTTGACAAAGTAATCTCTCCCTTTCAAGTAGAAGATGAGAGATCAAGTTGTCTGGAAAGGATATCAAGTCATTGAGATATAGTTAGGATTTCCCCGTGGCCCTGGGCTGGTCAGATTTTAACTCGGGAAGAAGATTTACACTGCTTTTGATAAATTTGTTCCGGAAATGCAGATTTCCGCAGATGATAGCAACAAGAAACGAACCTTTCAGCTCGTAGAATCAAGCTACAACAGCCGGGAGCAAATTGCAGAACATATGTGTCAGACAGCATATGAAAGGATCGTTCGCAGGAAGTTCCTGCTTTCTCCACGAACAATTATCATTCGATCGATGTCAATTCATGTATACTTTGTACGACCCCCAGGATGAGCTATTATTGGGCAGATAACAATACTCTACTCTATTTGATAAAGTGATGTGCACTTATTCGAAATTTTTTAAGGGACACTTGAAAATGTTTGTGCTAACCTGACGAAACTTACAGCGGATTCGTTCTGCGCAAGTTCAAGTTCTGTAGAATTGAACGCGGCATCGCGCTCGTATATCACAAAGGACGTTTGTCCTTCGAAGATCACATGCTATAAGGCTGATACCTGACACCGCATTCATCAAGATTATAGTAACCATTAGTATTCATAAAACGATTTCTAAATGCCATCTCCAAGGAGTGTCGCTTAGGGCTACAGTCCTTCGACACGTGCAATAAGCAGGTGAAACTGAACCGAACCACTTGGCAGAAGCAACTCATTCCATATTCTTTCCTTGGTGCATTAAGCGTCCGATTATATCTCAGGCATTCTTTTTCCTCTCAGAAATTAGCAAATGGACCTGAAAATAAATGGAAACCGTGACTCGAGATCCGAGAGACTCACGATCTCATTTGAATTTCTGTATGTGCCGCTAATAATTTCCAACGCTCCTGTCAAATGAATACTGGTGGAGAAGAATTTACCGGTGGCGGTAGTTTTGCGGCTCATCATTTTACCATACGCTTCCCGGTTGAGCCCAGCAATTAGACAATTAACAGCAGCCGCGTATCAAATTACAGCCATACCTCCTGAAATGATAAACCGGTAGTATGAGCTTCAGGATTAGCAGTTGTGGAGCCGTACTTCCAATTCCCCTATTGTTTAATGAGTGGCAAATTACGGACAACAAATCAGGTAGTTTCCCAAAGGCTTCCTGTGAGATATTAGCACGCATTTGTTTGATAAATCAGCTTATAAAGCTGAGCACTTCCTTCAGCTTCAATGAGTCACATAGGAGGTAATAGTGAGGAAGATAAAGAGCCAGAGAGGAAAGATGAGAGAGGCTGATTAAAATCCATTGCTGGAGAAACACGTATGGCTTGTATTCTCTCCAGCGATAGCATCACAGAGTGACTGGCAATGTAGACCAAAAGCAGGAATGGATTGAAATAAAGTTGGTATAAACAATTAAGATAGAGACGATAATGTGAGGCGAGATTTGTATTGCTGGTGGATTCTTCCCCACAGCCCTCCGTTCTAATTAAGTTTCTTCCGGTTCGTGCTCACTGAGAGTGCAATGAAAGGGACTTTTACGCGAGGATAATTTTAAGTCTGCGAACACATTTTTGCGTGAAATTACCATGTAGTATTTGCTGTACAGAAAAATCAAATTAAAGGTGCTAATTAAAGTTGAAAATGAGGGAGAAAACGGTTTCGTGCTCTGAGGCTATGAAAATGCAGCTTGAATTTTATACAGCTTTCCCTTTCAAAAGTCACTCCATCCTTTTCTGCTCCGTTCTCAACCTCTTTCGTTCCCCATCAGGATTTACATAACCTACTTCCAGAGGCAGGATGACGAGAGCGGGTCGGCTGCGCGCTTTCACACACAACTTATAGACCAGATTCCTATCTGAACATTCATGTCTGGACTAATTTCGAGGTTTCGGTCAGCTGGGTGACGGAAAAAGTAAACTGGTTGTTTTCTCTGCGGATTGCAGGCCATATGTACATGCTGAATGATGTTGTACACGCGAAAGCGAGGCGAAACTCCCAGCAACCTGCAGGGAGTTTTGAGATAAATAAGAAGTGCTCGACGAGAACAAACATTTGCTTAACATGTCGATTGAGACGTTTTGATGGAGTTGTG
>VRMD01003047.1:0-11753 GCA_009872375.1 Sminthurides bifidus | reverse complement strand
TTTTTGATAGGCGCTATAAAAAACATTTTAGCTTAGCAGACCATGAAAAGCATCAATGAAATTACAGTAAGGTTGCTCTTCAATCTACAAGCTGTGTGAGTTTTCTGCAAGCTTGAGAATGTAGCGAAAACTAGTTTTCCACTTCACATCCAAAGAAAGTGGGTTGGCAGCCGTCTGTCTGCACTGGAATGCCGTAGAAACGCTTTGTCTCTATTACATGAGCAGCTGCCTTTAGCGTTTGCGACCATAGTACTATAAACATAATGTAATTTCTTCCTTTTCCTTTTTGCAGACTGCACCAGCCAAGGCACATTCCGCATGTAGACTTTGGTTCATTACATCGTCGCTCCTCCTCGGCATTTACGGAATCCGAATATTTTTCCAACACCGAGATTCTTACTTGGTTTACAACATGTCCGAGATTATATTCCGGGCTGTGGGCATGTACATCGTTGGAGAATACGCGAAACAATTGAAGCGTGAAGGTGCAGGTCTAATTCCCCCACCGGTGTATTTCTCCTCCCAGGGCGACGGTCGTCACCATGGCAACCGGGGCGGACGTGGTCTAACCGCATCCTACCCTGTGCAAACATCCATCCCGATTTTTTTCTCGCCACATCATGTTGAGTCACCACCAAAGTACGAGGAGACCATCCAGCAGATTGATGCCAACGCCACTGTCGTAACAATCCCTGATACCGAGGGCGAAAGGCAAGGTCAAGGGGCGACTAATCAGTCTGGAGGAGTTGCCATGGAAACTGCTGTGATCAACTTAACAGAACCTAGCCATGCGGGAATTAGCCCCCCTCCTAATATCGATCCTGGAGCTTTAGGAAACAATCCCATGGGATTCTCAATAACAACGGGCTTGCCAATAGCGCCTCCTAAGTATGAAGACATTGTAAATCACACAAGAGTCCCTCCCGCATATACAAGTTTGAGTGCCAATCAAACGGAGGAAGAAGGCAATACTGTGACTGCTAAGGAAGAGTCAGATGAAGGGAAGAGAGACGTCGAAAATAATGTACCTAGTCCTAACACGGTAGCTGCTAATGGAGAAAGTTCTAGTCATAGGGAACAGCCCAGTTAGGTGGAGATAGTCAGGTTATTAGAGCAAGGGATCTTCAGAAATTATCTTTTACGTATTTATCAGTCGCATTATCTTTTCGAACTGAACGCTTAAAATAATTCAACATTAAATTTAATGAGCTCTATTAGGCTCCAGTAGCGTGTAGTTCTTGTGACAGGAGGGGAGAGCCATAACTATGGATGCGATGAAAGCTTGGAAAATTAAAGTTTATCCTAATAAGATAGATTTTTGATCTTTTCTGACAGGACTTAACATGACCCGTTGCCGCCTACTCACTATAAGTACTAGGGTGCGTTAAGAATAGGTTATCCCCATCCCGAGGTATCGTGCCATTGTGTTAAATTCAATTCAGACGCAAAGGAAAATGTCGTCCTAGGCTTTAAGCGAATCTCAATCGAGTTCAGAAGTTCCTAAATCCGCTTATTGATCTTTTAGGTACGGTGGTTGACCATCCTAGCAGATCCTACACAACTTTTAATGGGGTGTGAGGTTATCGTTTCCGATTAAAAGTTATCAATTCCGCTGAAATCGACGTCAGAGTTTACACAACAAGTCACCTCTAGTTTAATTTAAACAACCATGTTTAATGGTATTGTGAACTACCTTCAGAACATGGATTATCAACCTCTTCCCATAATTTGATTAGCTTTCTAGTTATCTCAATGATCACAATGCCCGAGTACCTGAACGCAATTGAATAATAAATGAGTAATTGTAATTAAAAAACTGATTCGCAATTGGCCAATACCTTATCATGATGGCGTCAAATTATTGCGCGTGGGTAGCATTAAAGCTTCTTTATCAATGCATCTTATGAGGACTGGGTGCCGGTGTAGAGTGTATTTCTGCTTCACCTCAGGTACTTAATGCTTTATGCTTATGCAGTTCTGATTTTCTGATATTGTACAATTCCATTTTCATTAATTCATATTATTTTATTCAACTACAATTTCCGTACACGTGTTTCTGCTATTTTCACAACCATTTGACTTACATTTCAAAGAACAGCAAAGAAAAACATTAATGTGTGGGAAGCTCAATTAAAACACGAAAATGTTCGGCCTGTCAAACTCAGTATATTTTCAACGGAACTTCAGCAGGTCCACCGTATTCCCGGGTGACGTTTGTTGTCGCCATGATGGTTGACAGAAAGGCGGATGTTTCCTCCATACGAGAGCGGACCACCTCTGCCTTGCCAATCACGGCCCCAGCCACAGGTCTCACGCCCTCCAGCCATGCTTTTGATACATACGAGGCTGTTGGAGAAAGTTAGAGGATGACACCAAAATAGTTAGGCTATTATCTACGAGCGGAATCGTCTTTTTTACAATAATGGGCAACAATACAATATGAATAAACTTTTACCGTTTATGATGATGAAGCGAGAGATGATCGGCGCGAGCTGATCCAAATACCGCATCAATGTCAAATGAGCTTCAAAGGCTAAAAAACCATCATTTAAAAATTAGTACTGTTTTAAAATTTGGACTGTTTCAAAAAATATTTGAGACATTCTAATGCATTACTGCATTTTGTGAAATTATTAATTGCTGAAAAACCTCCAAAGGACGTGAGTTGCCTGAAACTCATGTACTTTCCATCCAAAATGATAATTGCTTCCGACGATTTTAAAGCGGCCAGCTCTTCAATCATGACTCGCAGTAACTTTTTGATGCGGTTGTAAAATCGATCATTGTTTTCAGGTGTGTTGCCAACATACTTGACTATCTCCCAACGTCCGTACTGGACGATGTAAACTAAACAACACGGAGCATTAATTTAGTAAACACTTGCGGAGATATAAGGCCTTTAAGCGCGACACGGCTTCTTATTACAGTACCTGGATCGCCATCGTAACTAAAGCCTGCCAGATGTGCCGGAAGATCCACTTTTAGCGTTATTGAAGGCTCCCAATCCTTTACTTCCTTGACCCACGGCAAGTTAAGAAACCGCTGAATCTGAAAGCGATAGAAGTTTGCCAACATTTAGGTATTTGCAATCAATATCCGTGACTTAAAAAACTTTTCATTCCAATTGAAAACATTATCATTCGCTCACATCGTTACCGGAGACTGTGGAGATGGTCAAGTTTCCAAAACAGGTCAGTAACAGAAGGTACTTGCAGCACTTCATGCCATTCCATATTTTCAGATTAAGTATTCCAGAGAAGTTCATATGGACAGCTGGACGCAAAAGCCACAAGGAACCAGATAACTGATATCGGTGTCCGATACACAATTAACGAGCTTCACTTCGCGCCTACCGCTTTACCCACACGTACAATAAACTTCATTCACATCGTATCATCCATTACAGTCTTTTAGATGGAGCACGCCTTACGTAAAACCTACAACGCGAATAGGAGTACATTAAGTTTTATATGAATCTGCTCCCTGTTGACATAATCTGCAAAGGCAAAAGGAGAACTTGAAACGATTTTTATCTTGCCGAACAGCATCCCACGTTTATGTAAGCAAGGCCCAGCTGGGTGAAACCAGAATATCTTGTTTTCATTCTTAATCGATGTTTTAATCTTTGTCGCTGTTACGAAATGATGCTAATTAATACATTTAGTTCCACCCACCAAGAATGAATCGCCTGTCCCGACTAAACTGCAACATAGATCTATTCATGTTGCCTTTCTGACCCGTGCGTTTTTTCTGCGAATGAAACCTGCGCCGTTTCGTTCAATCACCTGGTATAAACTGGAGTAAAAATCACGTGTTCTAAAATTCGCACACATATCCCACAGCGGAAGCCCAAGTGGTTTTATTATATGAAAAAACATCGCGGACGTACATGTAATGAATGAGTCATCCAGCCTGAAAGCGTTCAGTACAGGGTGGACAGTAAAAACAGGCCAGCTAGATTAATTAACGATTGTAATCTGTCTTTTTTCATACTTTCGCTGTTTCCCATAATATTTTCCCCATTCAAGTTATAAAGATTTTCACATGCTTCCTTGTAATGATTGCTGAATCAAAAAAATCGGATTGGAACAAAATCTGAAGATCCTCCGTATTTGCTACTAAAATTAGATTTCGACATGAAAGATGATAGGAAAGCTGAGATTTGCGCGACTCCTCCTAGGACCACATCTGCCTTACCGATCACATTACCAGCCACGGGTCTTACAGCCTCAAGCCAAGTTTTCGCCGCGAAGGATCCTACGGTAAAAATAGCACAATGATCAAAATTCGTGAGGCTGCTATAGTAACCGTTTGAAAGAAATCGATTAATTTTCACACACTGCTGAGTACTAACCATTTAATAGTGCCATTCGATCAATATGTGAGCTGAACTCGTCCAAGTAACGCATTAGAGCTACATGGGCTTTGAAAACTGAAAAGAGCATTAAACGTAAAATGTGATTATCACCCTTATTTTATCACTTCATTATGAGCAACAATTAAACAATAGCCGCTGTCAAGGTCGTCTTGTAACAGCAGTAGATTAAGTGCAGTAAAGCAAAAATAGCAGCCGAACCTGAAGGCGATGTCAGTTGGCGGATACCCACATCTTTCGCATCTAAAATGAGTATGACTCCTACATCCGGATCCGGTAAACCGTCAAGAAATTCGAACAAATCCAGGATTAGTCTTTTAATCCGCCTAAAATACAGTTCCTGACCCTCTTTCCCATTTTGGACATAGCCAGAGATGTTCCACCGGCCGTATTCGGCGAATATTACTGTTCATCAGGACCGGAGCAATGCATTTATTCAAACTTAACTCGTGCTACAATGTGTTTAACTTGCCTGATGAGTAAAAGTGGGAGAAAATGCTTCTCACCTGGATTCCCTTCATCACTGAACCCGGCCAGGTAAATTGGAAATTCACGCTTGAGGTCTTCGGAAGGCTGCCACGAAATCACTTCTTGTGCCCACGACAAATTATGGCTGGATGAGAGCTAGAAAATAGCATTCTTTCATATACCGGGTAGTTGCGAACAGTTACATGGTAATACCAATAGATTCTACATGTTGTTGTCATATTATCTTACCGTATGGTTTCCTATAGCTGTTGAGCATAGAACAGGCGTTAAAATCGCTGCGGTGATGATGGATAAATCTGCCACTGCAATCATCTTCGGCTTTGATGCTTTCACCAAGTCTGTGAAAGGGCAAAATAATTTAAGAAGGAGTGCCGTTAAATTTTGTCAGCTTGTGTTTCGTGAAAAACGAGAATTTGAGATGAGACTGTGTAGTAATTTTGATGCAGGACAACCAACGGTTACAACACAAGACTTTTCGTCGAATGGAAAGGACTATCTAAAAGCAGCATCGTTATAGGTGGGAATCAGGTTTTAATTTCTTTTGCAGTCGAGGACACGTTCTGCACGACTTCTAACTAGAAAAATACATATCGTAAGAATGTCCACTTCTGAATGTCTGGATATAAATGAATCTTAAAGCGAGAATTGAGGTTCAGAGAGAGACTCGTTTGTTACAAAACAATGTCTTTTCCGTGTATTTTGTGCAACTCTTGAAGCGAGTACTTCGTAATCCCTACACCTGTATGGGTACCTAGACTATAACATAATGGTTCACTCGTATTCAAGTTCCTCAAGCATGCAATTAGTGGACACAGAGAACATATATTCAGAGGAAGATGGATTCGAGCCCCACAGTTTGCCTCGGATATGCACTCCAGCGACTTGATTCGTGATACGAGTGTTACCTTGGTAACCGGGGCGAATGCGGTTTGACCTCAACCTACCCTGTGCACACATCTCTCCGATTTTTTTTCGCCACATCATGTCGAATCAGGTAGATTTTTGATCATTTCGGGTAGTAAATGACCAACCTTGCCGCTTTTGCATTATGATTTGACTGCTTGCCATGGGTTGCCGCTAAGTATCTATGCCTTTTTTAAAGCGAAGGACAAAAGGCAAAACGCCGTCTTTGGTATAAGCGAATCTCGAAATGACCTTAAAACTAGAAATTCCTAGTATCGCGCTTTTTTCCACCGTATAAGCAGTTTTTACAGCGTATAGTAAATGCTTTTAAGTTCTCAGGTCCTTTTTCAAGTTGACCTTAACTTATTCAAACAAAAAGTCAAATCTGTTTGATTTAATTAAGCATTACCAAGCATTACTGATCAACGGCGTAGTTAGATACCTTAAGTAATCTCTACGTATTAGATTTACGGTTGTCACAGTTCCCGAGTACCTACTATATTGTGGAATAAATTAGAAATAATTGAAAAACACTCACTAAATTCCTCATCTCATTATCATGGTGTCTCCTCTCACATGTCAGGCACGTTGTATACTTAATTATGCCAACACGTTTGATGAGTAATGATGCATTTGATCGCCGTGGGTGGAGTGGGTTGCGTTGCTATCTTAGCACAGGTACTTTTATACAGTTTAAAGAGGTAAACTGAAATTGATGAGAAAAAAAAGTAGATCATTTGCCTTGTCATCTATATTTCCAGGTACAACAGTAATCTTTGGAAATACAGGTAGTTTTGATGCTTGAACTAATAAAGTAATCAACTTCTGAATTCTGCTCAGCCTTGTGTCGCATTGTTTTAGAAACTCGGCTTGACATTCCTGCTTCACCTGCCGATCAGTGAGAAAGAGATCAGCATAAAAATCCCGTACACGGCCTTCAATTAAATCAGCGTGGGTGTTTGATTTTCCTGCTTTTTAGTCTTAAAGTTGATAGGCTGAAAATATGACGGATGTCGGCGGCAAATGGGCCACTGCAGTCCAAAAAGTACACGTGGATAAGCAAGACCCAAAACTACCTGCAGATCAGACACTGCCAAAAAGAAAAACAATTCCTCCTGTAAAACCAATCAAACTAGTACACGAAGCCACAGCACTAGAAAAACGTTTCATTGCCGTCACGCTTAGGACCATCAGAGTTGTCTTTTGGATCGGGAGTGCCGTCAAGTGCATTCCCTTCGAGCTGACCTCCTCTGACCGAATTCGCGTTCAACTGTACGACGCAGCATGGGAACGTGGGACGTGGCTCATGGTGAACGTTTTCTTGGCGGCAGTTACCGCATTTCGGGTCATTTCTTTCGGGTTTTATGACTTTGCCGCAGGGGTCAACTTTGACTCTTCGATTCATATGATTCTTATCGCACTGTCAGTCGTTTCCGCTGTCATGTTTATCTCCTTGTTTAATGACCGAAGGGCGGCAGCTGCTTTTGTAAACCAAACGGATTTCCTCATTCAAACGATCACTGGTAAGCAGCAAGAAAAGATGTGACCCAGTAATTCAATTTCTTGGCTTATTATGTTAATATTTCATAACTAATTTAAAACGTTTCGTTTCATTTCTAAAGACCTGTTAGTAATACCGATCCAACTGTTTTATGTAACTCAACTGTGATTTTACATTCCTTTTAGAACATGGAGCGGGCAAACTCTGGTTCAGCAATCTGTTCGTCATGGCCATGGTGAACTGTTTGACAGCCTTCTTTTTGCTTTCAGCGGGCTTTGTAGCCCCGACAATCTTCTTCTTCTTTAAGGACAGAAACTTTTTTACCTTCGCTCATCTGCCCCAGGAGTGGAGACAGTCCTTGGCCCTGCACTTGGTGTGCATTTGTCAGGAAACCTTGTACATTTTCATGGCCTTCCTTGCCATTCTTGTTGTACTCATTATGGCATGTGCTTATATCTTTCAAACGCTAATCTGGCTTGAAGAACTGAGGTAAATTGGAAAAAATTAAGTCTTTTATGCGTAATATTCACCCATGTCTCATTTTTGTGAAACAATCACAAACTTGCAAACACCGATTTGTGTACCATTCCGCAGGCACAAAATCGCCGGGGCCTCGATACTGAACAAGTTCCTGGGGAAACGTTTACAGCCCGAAGGCTTGATCACAATCTACAGAAAGTTGAGAATGCATAACGTCATTTTCAACACCTTCTGGCAACCGTTTGCAGTCGCAGGCATTGTTACAGTTTTGATTGGCGCAAGTGTCCTGTCCCTGTACATTTCCCTAACCGCCTTTTCATACCTGCCTATATTTGTCTACTTGATTTTTCCCACGGCCGCACTTTTCTGTTTGATTGTGCAAATCTTCTTATACTTGTACGTAGCTTCTGTAGGCATCGCGTCCGAGCAAGTTAGAAAAGAGCTCCTACGCTACACCCTAACTGATAACAAGCTGTCGAAATTCCAAAAGGACGTAAGGGTCAAGAGTATCAGGGCAATGAGACCCCTGTTGGTCAAAGTGTGCTTTTTCGGTCACGTCACGGTAGAATATCCGAAGATTGCAATATCTCAAATATTCGATCTTTTGCTCCTACTGCTGAACTTTTGAACGCCGAGCGTTCAAGAAGAACCGCATTCAGAAGGGCTGCGTCCTAAAAACTTCGTTGTGAAATTGTGGAAGATTCCTCTTGATAGTAAGCGCAGAGGCATGGAAGGGTCAACCGAGGATGAGAAAATGGAAGAGATGGTGCAAAAGCCCCAAAAAAATCAGAGTAATCCAGTAACCATAACGGGTATTTATTATAGATTCCTTTGGGCGTGATAACTAGCGTTCAAGTACGTGTTTCAGAAGAGTCGTAAATAAGTCATAAGATTCCACACTGGGACGAATTCCGGTGACCCACCGTACTTTTCGCTAAAATTAGTCCTCGGTAAGAACGTAGATAAAAATGCCGAGATCTTATCAACTCCTCCCCGAACCACATCCGCTTTGCCTATCACATGCCCCGCCACTGGTTTCACAAGCCCAAGCCATGCTTCTGCCATGAAGGATCCTAAGAAATAAATGGATTAAATATAATTGTCGTCATAGTAACCTCATTCAGTGAAAGCCCACAAACGAAGTTTTACAACAACATATACCAATTCAACTCACCGTTAATGAAAGACAACCGTTCAATGTGTTTGCTGAACAGGTCCATGTACCGCATCAAGGTCATGTGTGCTCTCAAAACTGAAATGGACAGGTAGATCTCCCATTATTAATGCCCCTTTCATTTTCAGCCATCCATACTCATTGTCACAACAAACTATGGTTTTATATTCGAACCTGGAGGTGACGTCAGTTGACGAATGCCAACATTTTTCGCGTCCAAAATAATTATAAATCCTGCATCCGGGTCTGGCAACGCAAGGTGTATGTCATTGAAGTCCACAATCAATCTTTTGATGCGCTTGTAAAAAATGTTTCTATCCTCAGATTTGCTTCGGACGTAGCCGGATATGTTCCATTGCCCGTATTCAACAAATACAACTGTTCACCATGGTCAGATTGAGGCATGAATTAAATTACCGATGCAATTACAGGACAACGGGTGGTAGCTTGCGTGTCAAGCTTAAAAAATGCAATTTTATTCACCTGGATTTCCCCCATCGCTGAATCCAGCTACGTAAACAGGAAAGGCGCGCTTTATCTCTTCAGAAGGTTTCCATCCGAAGACTTCTTGAGCCCAGGATGTGCTATTGTTCGAAATGAACTGTTACACAAGAGAAAGAGATGTCCATCTATGATCCAGGTAACATTAGATACGACCACAACTAGAGACAAAATAAAGCCTTACAGTTTCATCTTCCTCAGCTGTAGAAAGCAAAAATAGGAGGAGGAAGATCGCCGCAACAAAGGAAAAATAGACTTTTTGAAACATATTGACTCCGACCCTTTCACTGATTGGTGAAAGCAAAACCAGTGCAGTACGATTTGTTTGCTATTACCAAAAGTTTGCGTGATCAGCTTAGAGTCGCTTTTATGTGTGTGCCTATGAGCTGACCAACCAAGTGATTATCAACAGTAAGCAATGCTCATCATCCCATGTAGTCGGTTTGCAATCATACAATCAGCTTTAAAGCAAGATGAGTAATTTTACATCAGTAGTATTGTTGTGTAAAGTACATACTAGGAGCAATTAGCACATGTCTACATTCAAATCATTCTGCAGGTGCACATTTTGCACAAATCCTCTAACGAGGTAGTTCTCTAGGAAAGTCAAATTCTGAAAATTGAATCCCCAGTTGGAAAGCCCCTATCAATTTGACAAGTTTCTCAAGATTTTCTCATATTCGCATATTTTTTACTCTAAGGATGTTGTTCCAGCTNCAGGTGCACATTTTGCACAAATCCTCTAACGAGGTAGTTCTCTAGGAAAGTCAAATTCTGAAAATTGAATCCCCAGTTGGAAAGCCCCTATCAATTTGACAAGTTTCTCAAGATTTTCTCATATTCGCATATTTTTTACTCTATCGATGTCTTTCCAGCTGACTCCGTCTGCTTACTTACACAAAGCATTTGCTAAAAATTAATTGCTGAAGTGTCTAGAAGCAATCGCGTGAGAAGATCCGAATCAAATGCAGATTTCAGTGACAACCTATGAAAGACAGGCGGTCGAAGTGTTGAATTAGCTTTGAGTAAAAAATTGATTGCCTGTATTTTATTCTCATCGCATCAAGCAATACTGGACATTTTCTTGACTGTCAGCGTCGGTTCCAAATCCCGAGCTACTGTGGCAGCGGAGATTACTAAAAAAAAGGTGACGTTACTTAACAACAGGCCAGAGAGCCTGCAACTAATGCCCTTTCTCTGACACGTTTCATTTGGCGACTTGAATGTTGCAACTTTTTCTGTCTCTACAGGCCAGAGAGCCTGCAACTAATGCCCTTTCTCTGACACGTTTAATTTGGCGACTTGAATGTTGCAACTTTTTCTGTCTCTCAACTTCTGTTGTTGAGCTCGTAGAGAGTAGTATGAAAGGAGGATGAAAAAAGTGAAAGCATAAAACGACCACCGCATGGTAGAAAAACGAGAATTCATTGAACTAATAGTCAGGACTCCGAAATGAGATACCCGGGTATACGCAGTTAGATCCCCCTTCAACCCTGAAGACGAGGCTGCGCAGGCGCCGAGAAATGTCCTGGTACATCCAGTAGTACCTTTATCCGCTCCCGTTATACAGCATTGTGATCTCTGTTCTTCAGAGAAAGCTCCGAATGGGAGCGAAGGAAGAGATGCACAGGGTAAAGATCGATAAGAGGAGCGGATGTGTTTAAACCAAGGGAAAATGTAGCCAATATGTCATCCAGCTTTTTAACCCCAGTGGAAAAGGTGCATCTTGTGGGGAAGAAAGAGCAAGCTTCGCTTAAGATGTGAATGCACATCTTGACATTCGAGATCATGTCACATTCGGAACAATAATAAAAGTCGCCAAATAAGCGTTCATTCTATTCTAGTAGAGAGAATTAAGCATTAGCGTTTACCATTTACCACAATGGCAATAGGCTCAATTAAGATATGGTGCTGTTCGGATCATTCCAAGTAACTTCTCAGGCCTAAGCCAAGGCTGATGACTAGCTGATATGTATAGAAGGTGGATTCAGATCCTGGCTGCAATTGATATTGTAAGTGGATTTATAAATTGCGTAATTTATAAATCTTATGATTTATTATAAATAATAAATTTAATATAAATAAATAATAAACTTATTCATAAAATTTATGAATAAGTTGTTGAAATCATTCGTTATTCATTTTGCAAGAAAACGGGGCTCGCCCTTCTGGAGAACATTTCCCCACAAGTGTCACATAACAGCAATTGTTCATTGCTATTCTAATTGTTTTCACTAATATAGAAACATAGTGCATGAAAAATTGGAGCAAACATTAAAGCATTGTGCATCTATGAAAATAATTCAATTTTAATACCATTTTCTGCTGCA
>VRMD01003046.1:0-11753 GCA_009872375.1 Sminthurides bifidus | reverse complement strand
CTCCAAACAAAAGAAATTATTATTCTCAAAATGTCATAGGTACTAGTTAGGAAGATGGGAACGGAACCCTTCTTCGGTAGTTTCCTTCTCAGGTTTTCTTCATGTTCTCCAGACTAAATTACATCATGTGCATGAACGATTACGACGATATACCTCGGATACAAACGCACATTATTTCTCAAGCTCATACAGAAATTAGGCCATGGCATGAATTTATGTCCCACCTCTCCAGTATAAGGTATTCACGTCCACTAGTAGTTGAAGATCTCGGATCAGAATCCTGTCCGAAGAGGACTGAAAAGTAAACATGAAACACAGGGAGCTCTACCTTAGGAACGCTTCAGCTCTAGGGCTACACTTATCAGTACGAACGGCACACAACCCCCAATATTCACGTACACCCTCCATCTTTTAGCTTAACAATGGGACAAAAGGTAAAAAAAAGAAGTAGGGACGGGTATCGTGCTTAGTGCCTGCCGCCAAACTAATCTACCAGGCCTGCCGACCATCTGCTCGTTAGCCGCCCTCTTAGCTACATCAAGTCTCACCTCTAGTCAGTCAATTCAACTCAACTCACAGAAACCAGCCCTGTAACAACCGCGAGCCTTTCAGCGAGCCCTTTAACCGGATCCATGTGGTAATTTCCACATTTGTGTGTCCCTATGCCATTTCAGCAACCAGATCCCTCCACTCACGTAGACATAACATCCACGCGAGAATACAGCCAGCTCAAGCGAAATGGAGTTGAAAGAATTCCAACGGTTAAAATCCTGGAGCATTCCTGTCTGGCAACTCAACACTCCATGCCATCCCATGCAATTCTTCCAACTGTGGGATACTGGGGCATCTAATGAGTCCCTCCCGTTTCGGTTCTTTCGGAGCCCTCAGCGTTGCCAGACATCCCGCTTCTTCCGATTGCAGGAATGGACCAGCTGTGCTGCCATAACGCTTCAAGCACGCATTTCTACTAATAATACCCGCCACTGTGGACCAGTATCTCCACACCAAGATGTGCCAAAATTTTGTTACATGGAGCATTCAAAGGTCAATACAAGAAACAAGTTTTCGCTCCGCTAGAAGAAAATTAATGACGTTGGCTGATACTGTTGTCGAATCAAATTACTCAAGCAGTTACAGCTGACCACTGATCTTAAAGACTGGGTGAGACTAATCTCGATGAGCGTTAGAAGAAGTTTTGCCACTTTCTATCGGTCATGCATCTGCGATACTAGCTGAATACCTTGGATAGTCGGGACAACCGGTACAAGTTGCCTGAAACTTGAACTCAGGACCTGAAGGTTGCGTACACGGCATTCCGCATCAGTACTAAAACTGAGAGTAGGCAGATCAAGATTGTAAACTGAGCAAATAAAAGCAACAATGACAAATCGCTGGTAACTGAAGCCGAACTTGTTTCCCTGTTTCTTCTTCCACGCTGTCTTATGCTTGACATCATTGTTGATGCTGGTCCACGCAATAATTCTGACTCACAGTCGTTAAATCAGTTTGCGCATCGAAAGAACTAATCGCCGTTATGCCTAGTACATGCAGGAGTAAAACAAACTCGGACATACCACTCGAACTTGTACGATGAAATCGTCAAAAGGAAGGATCAAAACAAGTCAACTAACAAAGGGCTATAACTTTCAAGTTAACCAAATAAACAGGTATTATGTGCTTTGCTGCTGAGGCTGCAACCGACTAGAATTGCAAAATATTATCTTCCAAATAGAGGCGTACTTCCGTCAGCATTGAACCGAACCTGCACTCTCAATTTCACAAGCTTGCGCTACGTGAATATAAAACAGCCTTTCGTGAAACATGAAGGTGATCGTGATTATATGCACTCATGAGATTGACAATCCGATTCATACAGTCATTACTGTCACATATTACTTGCGACAAATTTTCTGTTTCTGATATGCTTATGATACAGTTGGCTGGATATCTATTTTCGAGATCGAGAGATATGCAAAATTGTACTAATTGCACGCTAGATGTTTGCACATTGCTCCAAGGAAAATATTTACCTTCTATCAGTAATTTGCATTACTCACAAGAGCAGAGTGGACATTGTAAAGCTCCCATTGGAAAGGCATCGTGGTTACTAATGATTTTCAAGCGGATGTTGGTGGTTTGATTTAATTTTAGCTATAATACGTTGAAAATCAGTCCCTGGAGTAATTAAAAAGTACGGAAAATAACGTATGTCTTACCGATCCCTAGAGCTAAGTCCTTTGGCGCCACCTCCAGCGAGTTCCTCACCTGTTGTTTATTATTTTAACAGTTGTCACAGTTAACAGTTTTCTTAATCACACACAAGAAATTCTTAACTAAAATTTAGTTTTCCCATTTCAGATACGCTTGTGCACTTAAATGCGCTTCTAAAAGTTAAGAAGATTATACAGCGCACATGCACAACTTTTGGGGTATCGCGATTTCCCCGACCCGATTCTTGCGTGCGGTTCTCTCAACGGACAAAACAGAACTGAAGATATCTTACAACGGTGGAGGGCTGTCAGGGTTGCCAGTTGTATGCACGCGAATGTGTTCTAATAGAACCCGGTACTTTGCGCCTCTAGCGGGGGGTAACTTGAACGATGTTATCAGTGTTCGAATAGCACTACCCGCGAAAATAGGTAGATTTGTTAATTGCATGAAATAAAATACAGTTAGAAAATAATTAAAATAAACTGTTATACATCATTCGGCAAAACATTGCGACCTTTGAGTGCAATAAGTGAAGTCTGACACTTCATGTGCTATTGTATTTTTAATCGGCTGGAGCCATCAAACATCGTTGTCTTGATGTCAATTAAATAACGCCGAGCATTTTATGATGGACGCGGTTCCGATTGTGATAGATAATGGTAAGTTATTTAAAGTTTTTCGTGCATAGCACTTTCTTGAAATGTTGACGCTGAAATTCTAGTTCTACTACTGGCTCGTGAAGTTGTGCTTCTATTTGTGTCCGATGTTGTAGTTTTACTGACACTAATTGTTGCTGGATTTTACTTTTCCGTATCCTGTTCCAGGTTCATATCAATGTAGGGCAGGATTTGCAAACAGAAATGATCCCCAACTTGTTTTCCGCAACTACGCTGCTAAGTTAAGAAAGGAACGTGGCAAGAAGGCAAGTGCTTGAGATTCTTGTTCATTTTTGATATTTTGTATGGAGTCTGGGTTGTTGGTTGACATCGAGTGATCATTATTCTTTTTGTACGCAGGATGTTGAGATTTTGGTCGGCAACGAAATTGAAAATCCAGATACGGTGCGATCATCCCTGAAGTCACCATTTGATAGAAATGTCGCAATTTTCATGGACACGCAAGAGAATGTATTGGACTATGTATTTGCGTCCTTGAATCTGGGGGAAGAGGACAAGATTGAACATCCAATCTTGATGTCCGAAGCTCTCATTAAACCCGAACTATTGCAGACATTGTAAGTTAGTGTGTGGAGAATGCGTTGTGAAGTTAATTGTCACGCTCTGATAGCACAATGGTCCGACTTTGCGGTCCGATTAGACAAAATATGCTTCTTACACAGGCATTTGTTTTTAGTGATGACAGAAGTTCTTTTCGAGTGTTATCGAGTTCCTGCAGTCAGTTACGGGGTGGATGCACTTTATTCCTTCAAGAAAAATTTCCCTAAAGTACAGGTAAGCTAATAAACTTTTCTTGTATTAAGTGCTTGGGCAAGAACTGTTGTGGCATTAATTAATCTAAATTAATGGATAAAGGATGGCCTAATAGTATCGTTTGGACACAGTACAACACATGTGATCCCTTATTTGAATGAAAAAATCGACCCAATGAACTGCAGAAGAATACCTCTGGGGGGAGCTGATGTAACTAACTTTTTGCAAAAGCTTCTGATATTGAAGTATCCAGGACATGAAAATTTTTTTACTCTAGGAAAAGCTGAGGTATGCATGCCACTCTTGCCGCAAACTTATTGAGTGATGAAGGATGAAGTAATAGTGGTAACATATGAATTTTTGAAACATCCGCTATTGGGCTTTTACGGTACAGGAACTGTTGCACCAGCATGGCTATGTTTCTCACGATTATAAGGAAGAACTGTTGAGATGGACGGATTCGGTATTCCTAGAGAAAAATTCGTTAAAATTGGAATCTTCTAACGCAGCAGCCAGCTTGACTTTAGCCGATGCTGCGAAAGAAAGGCGCAAAGAGTTGGCTAGAAAAATGATTGAGTTTAACGCAAGGAAGCGGGAGGAGAAGTTACTGGAAGATGAAAATCGTTTAAAGCTACTTCTGGATACGAAAGAAAAGATTGATTCAGCCGAACAGTCGGAAGAAGAAATACAGAGGTGCTTCAATGAATATTCTGAAAATGTGGAGTTGTAGACTTAATTGTTAACTACCACTTACAATAACAGCATTTTTTTGCAGACTACTGGGCAACTTGGAATTATCCAGTTTTACCGACCTGTTGAAGCATGTTACATTGCTGAAAATGAGAGTTCAGAAGGCCAAAAATCGAGCAAAGGAAAACTCGACCCTGAAAGCTCCTTTTGAAGATATTGATAATACGAGTCCTGAGGCAGAACAAAAGATGACAGAATGGCTGAATACGCTACGAGGTCGAAGGTAATAATCTAACATTCAAGTTCTTTTAACCTTCTATCTTAACCTTGAAAAAAAATTAAATTAGGTCAGCAATCGCTAATTGCTAGTTATTCGTTATTTTCAGGTTAGAAATTCTTAAGCGTCGATCAGTCAGACGTCAGAGGCGGACCGACATGGTCAAGAGAAAAACTGCTGCTTCACAGGAAAGAATGCGAATTCTGTCGCAGTTAGCACGGGAGGAAAAAAATGATAAATTTGGAATGAGAGATGAGGACTGGGATATTTATAAGTCAATTCAGAAGGTATGACATTATGATTTGTTCATATGCAAATTTAATCTCTTCCTGTTCTGAATTGCCCGATGATTGTGTAGGATGCAGGTGGTTCTGATAGTGAAGATGACCGAGAAGAACTTAATGAGGTAGAGCAGACATTGAAGCTTCATGATCCTAATTTTTCTGACTCCGAAGGTTCACTCGCTACGGACAAAGAGGTAAATTTAAGGATTCAGAGGAGATTTGTAGTTGTCTACAATTAAGCATTGGCTTCTAATAAGAGTAGCTTATGTTGTATATTTTATTAATAGCTTAAGCTCGGTTTGGAGAAGGCTCGAGCGCCAGAGTTATTATTCCAGCCATCAATGGTTGGGGAAACATTCACCGGAGTCGCGGAGACATTAGAACATGTGTTGAGTAAGTCTTATGCGAAATTCATGAATCAGCTAAAACTTTACACTTCGTTAATTAAAAATTTTTACAGAACTTTATGACTGTGACACGCAAATGCGTTTGGCAAGCAATGTTTTTCTAACCGGAGGGCCAGCGAACTACCGTGGATGTATGACAAGACTTAGTGCAGAAGTGCTTGCAATACGTCCATTCAAGTCGACATTTTCCATTGCAGTTGCAAATGCTCCCTCGCTTGATGCATGGATGGGGATGCAACTTTTTGCTAACTCTAGCAATTTTGTATCCTGTTTGTTATCCAGAGCAGAGTTTGATGATAAGGGTGGGGAGTATCTTAAAGAGCACATGTCATCTAATCTCTATTATCCCTCTCCACACATGAGCTGTGACATAATTCCTGTGGACGAGCCGTCTCCCGTCTCAGATGATAGCTCACACAGTTTTGTTCACGGAGGTAGAGTATCGTGACTTCGCATTTCATGCATATTCGACTACGGACTGCCCCTTAGGTACTAAGGTTGATTTAACCAAGGAACTTGCAGAAGGATGTTGATTAGTTTCAACTTCTTATGGTGGTTAGTTAACCAAAAGATACTAGTTTTATTGAATATCGATTGATTGACAGCATAGAGATGGATAATTAAATTGAGTATCTTCGGTTATTCGAGTACGAAAACTTTCTGGCTAAGTCATCGTAATCAAATTCATAGCATGTCGAATTGGCTATCTACCATGGCTTTAAGACAGCACTTGTTCTAAATAGACAGAAGAATGGAGGATAATTTTCTGGAAGTAATGTGATAGAAAACTTGCTGCACATCAGTAAACCTGTGTTCCGTTTTCTAAAATTAGGTTAATGTTCAGCGAAACTACATAGTGGCAATTGACGCCTGAGAGTCAATAATAATCATAATCATAATCAATTATAAAACTCGTAAGTATGGCAGGAAAAAGCAGGCTAACCTGGGTAATTAAATGAAATTTGAGATTTCAGTAGCAGGGCAAAGCCGTAAAATTTAACAACCCATTGAAGAAACTCGGTCGTCAGTGCAGATATACCACAATCGACTCAAAGCAATGCAATGCTATTAAGTTTAAGTTTTCGGCAATACATTCATTGACACATTACAAATTGGATTGTTACAGTCGCAGTCACAGTCGCATACTCAGCACATAATTTAGATAGCTATTGATATTTCACCATTTCATACGTGTAGCAAAGCGGCATTATAATATAACGGCGACGACAAAAAAGTGATGATGATGTCATCACGATCTATAATTATTAAATCCAGTACTACCGTCAGGACCCCTCGGATGGCGAATAATTCTATCAGAATCGGTTTTGTGTACAGGGAAATCTCGAATGGGTTCGGGGTTGACCGTTTTGATTTTTTCTCTACTGCGCTTGTTCCGCTTTGGACCATTTTGAGCAGCTGGATTATTTCCTTGATTGACATCCCCATTAGCTTTACCGGGTATATTCGTCTTGTTCTCGCCTCGGGAATTAGAACTTTCTTCTCCTCGCATGGCCTCAGCAATTTTAAGTTTCAACAATTCTGCTGGTGATAAAGTTGCCTCTAGCTCAACTGCTGCCTCTTCCTCCTCAAACTTGACATCTCCAAGAATACGCATTCTGGCTTCAGCGTACTCTTGTTCTCTCTGCAATCACAAAGTTTGTCCATTAGGTGATGGCTTGAAAAGTAGTGACCAAATCACAGCATTCTTTTTCGCAGTCAGCTTTTTAAATTACTGAGAATAAACGGTCTTTACCTGCTGCAGTGACTTGGACTTAGCAGTCTTGCTTTTTGGCTTTGAGTGACTCTGGCTTTTAGGATTGCTAGAATTTTGCTTCGGTCTTGGCAAAATTGTCATTTTTTGCTCAGGAGGTACATACTGCGTTCGTAAACTATCTTCGTGGGTGCTATCTAAGACTACTTGGTTTGGCGACTGCTGATCCGGTCCTTTAGCTAAAATCAATTTCAAATCCCCATGAGTATCTACTTTCAATTTTAAGCTGATAAGGAAGAACAAAAAGTACAGATACGATACACTAGTGTAGATTGCACTCTACCTGATCCATTCGTTGTGCTAGTATTTGAATTTCCAACCTTCAGTCTTTCTAATTGTTTTTCTAGCATCTGAAATTTAAAAATGGAAGCACATGAGGGTAAAATCCTTGACAACAAAGTGTCAGCCACATTCATAATTTAATTTTAATTTTTAAAATTCTTCGCTTACTTCAGCATTCCCGTCCAGTTCCTCCCAGCTATTTCTTACGTCGTTATCAGCTTCAGCAATAGTTGCAGTTGCTGCTAAAGCCATGCTTAGCTCGTTCTCGACCTAGTGACTAAGCTAGGATTGGGAGCAATCACACAGTAATTCCAAGGCAAAGTATAATGTCTTCAGCACCCACTCCAGATCCTCCAATACAGCATCTTCTTATGAGAACTTAAGGTTCGTCATCATGTCTTTGTGGTCTTATCGCAAAGCTGAAATGTTAAAGATTCGTATAATTAGCATCCAATACAAATCATGTCCCAAAAACGCTGTACCTTGCAACTTCTCTCCAAGTAACATACACGCTAAAGGCTAAATCATTTCTACAAGATCGCCCAGACGAATTAAATCAATCTGCTATCCCTAAAGCATTCGAACACGGAAAAGCTAAAGTCACTCGCTACAAATACAAATCGACACTTTTACGCACAGCACGGTTGCTAAATTCAATGAGCCATGCATTATAAAGCGGAGCCTTTTTATAATGAATAGTTCTGCAGCTACTCTTTTCTAAACCTATAGCAGTCTAGATCTCGATGTCGAAATAATTCCCATTGACCATCCGTCAGATTGAAGACACACGGTTACTTGATTGGCGTTTGGTAAGTCTCTAAGGACCTCAATTAAGCCTTAATTAGGTTCAAAATCTTGAAAATCAAAGTTTGGTCTCTTCAAGCAAGACTATTTATCTTCCACTAATCCCGATTTGTTCCCAGGATTAAATTAATATTCCAAAATTCTTACCTCTCCAACACTTCTGGGTCACTTTATCACTTAACTAATGCCAAAAAATCGCTTCCTAATATCGAGCTTAATGAAACTGTGAGTTAGTGCCGAAGACAATTAACCCAACAAAATCACTTCTGCTAGGAGTAAATAGTGCTGCTGTCGTGTTTTGTCCTCAACTCTGGCAAAAAAGTCAAAATTAATGCGATGTAAAAGATTTAACTATCCTAAAACTGTAAATGCTAGTTCCAAACTAATTACTGTCACAGCGCAAACTAGCAAGCACTTTTAAGTAATTCTATTAAAACGACAATATATGCCCTGCATCTTAAAGCAGCATCCTGAATGACTGACTGACTGCGACGACTATTTTTTGCGAGTGAATACGCAGGGTTCTGAAGATCTTGAGAGACGATGATTCCGTACACTGTTTGCTTCTGTCCGTATAATTGTGGCAAACTTTTTAAAGCATAAGAACGGAAGGCAGAGGCACGTAAATGTGGCCACGTTCGACGAACAAGCTCCAAAAGTCATCTTGAAGTAGCTGTGTTCTTGGACTTCAACAGGTGATTGTGTGCGGGAGAATTTGATTGTCAAGAAAATTTTTAGTTTTTGCGGGGGTGTAACCTTTTTGCATTTTTTATTGCAATTAACTGACGGTGAAAATATATTATTAATTGAGCACTGTGTAGTGCTAATAGGATTAATGCTCATCTGTTGAATTGGGACTGGGGCTCATTGAAGTGGTAAGTCATCATTTTTTTTAACTGTATTGATTTATTCACTGTTTGTGTATAAAACTAGTTGAAAAGTATTGATTCTACACATACATATCGAAATAAGTTTTGAAATTCCATAATATTCTATTGAATTTCAATAGATCTGTCAAACGGAAGGCAATTAAATCCCACTGTTTTATTGTAGACAATCATGCCGGAAGTTTCAAAGAAGACCGTTCCTGCATCAAATCCATAATGTTGAAGTAGCTCTGCTTGACGAGTTAGACAGCTTGTTCGTGGAATACGTGGAGAAGCTCCAGGACTACGTGCGCAATGCCACAGAAGAAGAGCGTCTGATGAAAGATGGGTACATTCACATTGCTCATGCCAGGATGTGTATGAGGCCCTACCAGCTGACCTCAGATGGATATACCGGATGTTTGGATGAAATCAAGGCCTCTACAACTACTCTGGTCAATTCAACAGACTCTACTGAAGCTACTTTACGAACCGTTTGTCATGACAAGTCTGAAGACGGTAACACACGGTCAAGATTTGGGAAAATGCTTCCTTCTAGTCTAAAATCTGCACAGTCATCATTTCTGAGGGTTATAGAGCGACAGGTCGAACGATGTAATGTAGTTACCAGGCTCGAAGAGATTCAGTCCCGAATTTCTGTATTGAGGAGGCAGTTGAACGATTTGCGTAGCAAGGATACAGACGTGGACAGCGTGTTAGAACAGTTATCGTTAAGTTAGATCCTGAGATGTATTATCGCTTCCGTAAGTATATTTGTTACCATTCTTCTCGAGTATTTGTATATTCCTTTGGACGGGTGTGATAAAATAAAAGTGGGTGTTTTCCTCACTGTTTACCTAATTCACAAACATTGCTTACGTCCAATGAAAGCAGATGACTACCGTTTCGTGGAAACCACAGGACTTTTACTCGTCAGCTTTCTTGCATCTTAAGTTTATTGCTCCTATTGAGCAACAGCATGGTTCCGCCACTTTCGGGCACGGAATTCCTTCCTCGTAGGGAAAGTAAGTATCAGCTGTGATCGATGAAACGTGTGCAGTAGTGCACTCTTTCTCTGCTGTTGAGGAACGGGAAAGAGGAGAAAGTAGGTTATGCTGAGGATGAACTGCTGTGGTTGGGAAATGCTTCAAACACCGACTGTGCTTTCACTTGTAGAGCTTCGTTATACGAGACAGTAGGTTCTCGTTTGAGACTTTTCTTAATTAGTGATTTCTCACTGCTGTTCGCAAAATTGTGTTTCGCGTAGGTAGGTCTTCGTTTTCCATACGGCAATCCAACTTTACTAAACTGCCTTTAACTGTTGATTAAAAGTACATTAGGCGGGACTGAAGGAGCCGATGTGACACGTTACCGTGAATAAATGCTACAGTAGTGTAAATTCGAGTGGCATGGAACAAAACTCTGTGGATTTGACGAAGTCTTGTGGATCATGTTTTAAAGATAAGTGAGTCAGTATCCGTGTTTACATTATGGTGGTGATTTTAAGTGTTCTACGCAAGTACATATGCTCGACCTTATTCGCCTCATCAGTAACTGCAGAAGATGTAGTGAGTTACTAACAGACGGCAACACAATATTAAAGTCATGAACTCCTTAATGGACTACATCTTGAACCCTCGAGGGCAAACAACAGCCCAGCCAACAGGTCATAATATCTCGGACGAAGAGTCCTTGGAAGAGCACAGCGGCTTGGAGGACTTCCAAGGAGTGATATTGCAACTAGATGGTACCGGGTCAACGGAGGTATCGAGATCTCCGACCCCTGGGACCCCATTTGCTGGTCCGGGTACTGGTTTTGGCCAGGCTCGGAATATGAGGTATGAGGAGGAACGACTTCAGCTATTCGGGGTCGGTACAAGTGAGCTAGGCAAAGATGATGGGTCGTCAAATGGCCTGCTNGCCATAACGCCAGTCACGCCACCTTCCGAAATAGTGTCTCCTGATGCTAACAGCACCATTTCTTTGAGTTCTTCCGTGGCCCCGTCTTCACCGTTTAAGCAACTTCCGGGGAAAGGCGACCAACAAGGACTTGGTTGCTACTGGAAACAGAATGACTTGGGGACCGCAGGGCCTCCGTTGGTAGGTTGCGGTGGAGACGAAGCGAAAGATTTTTTCGCCTGCCGGGATTCCATTATGCACAAAGTGGTTGAGGAAGTTCAGAATCTGAGGGACTCGAAAATGGACGGGGAGATTCGTGGAACATGGCTGTTGACAGAGTAAGTTGAGAGCTGGTTTCATGTTGCATCCTTTCCCTGTAGTATACCTGTACTGTGGCATATGAAAATGTCATGCTTTTAGCGTTAGCTTGACTGGATTTAACTGTGTTTTTGTGGCCAAGGATCGATCACTGGGATAACGAAAAGGAACGAGTGGTTTTAATATGCGCTAAGTCCATTATAATTGTCAAGTACGATTTCATTGGAATGAGGGTGGAAGAACATCGACGGATTTTTCTCTGTATAGTTGATACTATCATTCAGGGGGAACTGAAGTACCCGGAAAAGTCGCTTACCCCGTGAGTCAATGTTGCAGAAATGCTTGGCACAAGATTTGCCCGGAGGTTATGTATTTTCGTTTCTTGACTGAAATCCTTTCGGTTACAGACGAATCAGCGGTATTGCTGGCGGCCTAGCTGGGGTCCTACGAGGATGCATCATACCAAAAGTACAAGAATCCGTTACGACCGTAGGGTGTGCTGTGTTGTACAAGA
>VRMD01003045.1:0-11756 GCA_009872375.1 Sminthurides bifidus | reverse complement strand
CATGCTTTCTTTACACATTTCGGCAACCAATTACTATTTGTATCATTCTACCGAAATAAACTCAGGTTGCTACTATTTCTCGCCTTCTCTCATAAAATATGTAAAGCGTTAAAATAGTGCAGTGGAGCTCTTTCAAGGTCAGCACAGATTCGGGTGAAAACACGTGCTCCATTCATTAGCTTTAGCAATGTACCAAGCCTACCACACTTTCTCCCACTTTCTCCCCGTGCAACCTTGAATAATTTACGTGCTTTCTCGTGTACTTTCGACTCGTTCTTCCACTCTTCTTCTCGTTCTTGGACTGGTTATAAGTTGAGGTTTGTTGAGGTTGTTTTGAAGCAGGAATTCATGGTTGAAAATATCAGTTGAGGCTGTTCGCGTGAGCTTACACTTGTTGATTAGCGGCATAGCTGCAGATACTTGCGCCGTGATTGGCTCTATGAACAGGTCACCTTGTCAACAAGAGGCGCCGGGCAAGGTATTTAAATTAGCATTTTATTCATACATGCACACAAATACGGGCTCATGGACTTAAGAAATGTGGCTAATGTGTTGACTTCTTGCTTCCTGCGCGTTTGTTACTGTCAAAAGAAACCTCAAGCAAAGTTATTTTAACTCACAGTTGGCAACCACGTTCAAATGCGCCTACACGAACTTACGAGGGGGCTATGAACCGTTTTTAAAAACATCCTGGAGCATATGCGGTGGTTTTTAGGGATAAAGTCGCATCAGATATGTAAACGAGAAAGAAACACTCAACGTTTTTGATACTGAACGATGGGAGAAAACGTTTTCAACACCTCTTCATGTTGTTATGCATTTTTATCCTCCCGCTCCACGTAAACACTAATCGTCCTGCCAACATGAGCCAAGCATGTGGGATTTCTATACAAGTCTCCGTCCAGATTAGTGCCAATTATTGCTCCTCAATCACCATCTCTTTTGACCTGAATCAACTCAAATGTCACCTAGAGGTTTTACAAATACGCAGTAAGTATTCGCGTTTGTGGTTGTCAAGTGCATTATCACTGGCAAATAAGCCAGTGCAATGTCACACGTCTCAGCTCACGTTGACTGACTCCTCTGTTTCCACGTGGTTGGGAGTTATATGCTTTTGAAGAAGCAATCTACTTATTGTGACTTGATTCTAAGTGTGATTCCATGCAGCTCTGAATAGTCACAAGAGCCTAAATTTCCTATGAAATTTCCCTGCATATGGTCTCATTCTCCTCTGTTCTATAATTTTAAAACTGTCGTACAATTAATATTTTCCCAGCACATTGTTTCCCATGGCATGCCAAGTCCCCATTCTAGGAACTTGAAAAACATGAGTTGAATTAGCCGCTAACAGAAGTTTTTGAGCTAAATCTGCAGTCGTGAAAAGTGACCATGACCACATAGACGTCTGAGAGACTCGGACTTTGCACCGTTGTCCCGTCAACAGAGTGCAATACGGCGCCAATACGGAACCAATTCATGTCATCCATAATTAAGCTTCTATAGACCCAGGAATCGGGAAATGCTGTATACCTGATTCTACCAATTATTTTATGCCGTAATTAAACTTTGTATTGATTGTTTAACAGGTAACAAAAGCCTGTTACGAAACTAGGATTGTATCATGGCATGAACATAATTGTGCTATTATTTTCCTGGACTTCCCTTTCTTGTACCAGTACCGGCAGTGATAGCTTCCAATAACAACTTGAACAACATGCGAAAATACGCATCCTTTGTTTCTGGAACCATCAATTGAGCGAATTGGTTATTATCACGGTGGGGGAAAACTGTATACGTTGCTATGCACTTCATTTGAAGGAGGGGCGATGGACTGAGCTGGAACAGAGGCGAATTTAATCCTTGAGGGTGCCTTCTTCTAGAAACTACCTGAAATCGGAAGCACTGGTCTTTCAAGGCTTTATTTATAGAATTTTATATTGCCCCGATTGGAACGATTTAGCTGATGGTTGCATGTATGAGCTTCGGCTAATGAGCACCTCTCCTCAAGGCCACTTGGCTTGGTTGATGGGCAACTGTAATACACTAGCCAAGACTTGTACTGTTGGGCTAGAAAAAGAAAGTTGCCGGAAAGGTGGAAGAGGAGAGACGTCCGACAGGAGCAATTATGCGGATTCATACTTATTTTGTCTCAGCAATCATTTTTGCCTTTAGCTCTCTCCTTCCTCGTTTTTCTTCCCTTTGCTCCTCGCTGAGATAGCATCAAAGGTGACCTTGAGAAGCAAATAGGCATAGGCACATGTATGGCCTCATTACGGATTTGTGTAGCCCGACCGCTGCTTTTCCAGTTGTCTCTTTCCCTTTCCTCTTTTCCGCTCTCTTGCTGAACATGTGCGGTGAATGACTTCCTTTCCAATGCTTTCTCTGACCTTGAACTCCGACGAACTGCGGCAGCAAAAGTATTTTCCAAAGGATCGGCAGCTCCTTTTATCCAATTGTCATAGCGATCTTCCAACACTATCAACTCAGCTGCTTGTTTCTCCCTCGCTCTCTCATCTTTTACTTGAACGNAGGATCGGCAGCTCCTTTTATCCAATTGTCATAGCGATCTTCCAACACTATCAACTCAGCTGCTTGTTTCTCCCTCGCTCTCTCATCTTTTACTTGAACGGTGTATCTTGTCAGCGTTACTGGGACAGTTCACCTTCTGTGGAAATGCACTGTTTTCCAGCTCTCGGGATATTGATATTGATGCTTTCGTGGCTCTTGAAGTTTCTTCTTCGCCTGGAGAAAGCTTATTCAGGAACTCCTTTCGTGATCATTGGGTGGAGGGAAAGAGGAATCGTTAGCCTGAGGTTTCATGTATGTAATCAAAGAATGCATTTGGAAGTGAAAGCATCACGTGCATCGTGCAGCCCAGATTATAGCTCTGAGCTAGCGCGTCACTTGTTGCCGTGGTAACCACCGGGGGAAACAAACACGCGGCAACGATCAATACGCAGTCACTCAAATTTCCACGCACCTAGCCAACGCTTTCGCAAACAAATATGCTGTAGCTGTAATCTAAACAATAACTTACGAATAAAAGTAACTTTAGATTAATGCACGGCTGTAAGTGCCACAGTTAAATTGAGTAATTTTACATGCCTCAAAATAGCCAATCGCTTCGATTTTTTCTAAGTTTATATTAGCTCTCAACATTTAGCTTGTGTTCTTGTTCCTACAATCAAGCATTAGAGACAAATAAATGCATGTGAGAGAAAAGTGTGTGCTTTCTAGTGCTAAAAAACTAAATAAAACTTGATGGTAAAAACTAAATTGTATGACCGTAATTAGTGCAAACGCGAGACTTTTTTGTTTCGTTTTTTCCTCCTCGGTTAGTGGATGATTCTGTGGATAATGCATCTGCTACCAGTTATTTACCTGTGAGGCATAAGTGAGTTTTGCCAACGCTTTATGAAATGGAGCGACGAAGCCGTAGGACACGTAGAGATAGTTATGATTCGGACGCAGAAACTAATAACAACGATAACGACATTATGTCAAAAGCTGACCTAACACGGCAGATTGAGAAATTAACGCGAGACTTGCAGCGTCGAGACACCGAATTGGAGGATGAAAAGCAAGAAAGTGCCCGTATTCTAGAACGAGTCAAGAAACTGGAACGGGATAAAGTGGAGCTGAGACGAGAAGTGGAAGATTTTAGAGCAGAGGCCAACGAATATAAAAAAGCCTTGGAAGAAATTCGCCACAAGCGAAAACCTACAAACGAAGATCTCAAAGACAAATATGAAGTTACCATACAGCAAAAGAATCATGAGATTCAGCAGCTCTTGGATGATTTGGAGGCAAGTTGATTCTTTACTACTCAAGCTAGCTGGTAGTTTTTCGATCGCCGTCAATCTTTTGCATAGGATTATGTAACTGCAAAATTGTATAAGATCTATCATGACTTATGTCAAGGACAAACGCTGAATTCGTTTTTGACTTTCCTCAAGCCTTGCATTTATCCTCAAGTCTTGAAGATCTCCTGAATCAGATTCAGTAGCCTTACACCCTTTTTCCCACTAGAATTGCCACCAGTCATCCATTTAGTTTTGTTCTTGAAGTGCTTTCCTTTCAAATTTTCTGATCAAAATTACAATATTACGTAATAAAAACGAGGAAAAAGCTTCGTATCCGATTACCCTCGGCATAAAAAAAATGATCCAACTCTTCATGTAAGAGACATGGCAGTTTTCATCATTTCTTGTTTCTTGAGCTTTACATTACAATTTTGTTTACACGCTCGTCTTACAAATCTTTCTGCGAGCAAAAAGATCGGCTTTGAGAAAGCTGATAAGAATGTTGGGGAAAAGGGACGATAAATTATGACAAGCCCCAGATATTGTTCAAATAAAGCTAAGCTGTGCACTATGGTTCGGTACGCCATTCATTCCGCAGTTGCAAATAATCCATTTTTTCCTCCTTTACAGAAGCTGCAGTCGGAGAAGGATTGACTTTCAAAGTAAATTGAATGAGCTGAGGGATTCCCTGGAGGAAGCTACAACTCAGCTAGAGAACATGACTCAAGCACACATGCACATTAAAACGAAACTTCAAAAGTCGGAAGGAAAAGTCAAGGAAATCCAGGATGAAAAGATAGTTCTGGAAATCAAGGTGAAAGACTTGTTGAACTCTAAGCAGAGACATGATCAATATCTGGAGAATCTATGCTCAGCCGTGGACGTTCGGGTCGACGTTTGGAAAGTTAGTGGTAATTTTTCTATAACACTTGCATACATATCCGCGATCAATCTTCTTGTTTAGCAATATGAGGTAGCCACTGAGCAAAGCTGCTCTCTCGTTCCAAATTACCTTGATACCATGAAGTGTCCGACCGGTGCACAGAGCTCTATCCGTTTCCAAATCTTATCTTGAACATAAACTCCTTCAAAGTTTTGCATGACCTTGGAACTTTATCACATCCAGAAGCTCATTACTAATACAATTACACCCCAAGCCCTATCAAGTCAGCATCTTCCACCGCACACATCTCCCATTTCCTTCTTGAATCACTCTCTTGTTACCAATTCTGCTTACTTACACATGTACCGATGACCTTGTGCTTGGCTTTCAGTCAGTATAATGACGTTTAAAAGTTTTAGTGATGCTGTCGCCATACAAATTACACATCCACAATTCAAATCCACACGGGGCTCATCGGTTTGATGGGTGCACAGGCTTTTCCTGCGTTTGATAAACAGTCGCTACTGAATTCACCAGTGGCAGCGGCAGTGCCTGCTCTAATTGCCGTTTATTTAGGCAAATTACGAGTGACTCTGATACGTTCGTATTATGAAACCTTTCACTATGTATTTTTCACAGAAAATGATGCAGCAAAAAGATGAGGAAATCGATCGCTTAAACGTCAAGCTAGCAACTCTAGCTAACCAAATTCCAACCGAATCTCTACCAGACTTGGACAGGAATATTGTGAACCAGCTGAAGCAGGTTACTTGGCCTTATCACATCCACATGAGAACCAGCAAAATTTTATTTAAATACGATACGAGGTTAAGTAAACATTTGATGATTGCAGAAACTGACTGAGAGAGAGGGCACAATCACGGTCTTGCAGGACAAATTATCTCAAGCTACGCAGGAGTTGGAATCGGCGACAGAGCATATTAACACACTGAATAACAGATTGCAGTACATAAGTCAAGGCTCCGAGGGCATGGAAGTTGATATTTCAATTATCGACGGCTTTGAGTCAAAGATTGAGAAGTGTAAGTTCCAGTTGGATCAAAAAGATGATCAGATTTCTGCACTCGAAAAAGAGATTGAGGAAAAGTCTAAGGAACTAACTAATCTGGCTGCTCGAATGCACAATTATGAGACCGGTGTTTACGGTCTTGCGGAAGCAATCATGGAAATCAAAGAGCTCAAAACCCAGCTGAGGGTCCGAAACGATCACATAGAAACCATGACACAAGACATTAACAAGCTCAATCTGCAACTGAACGACGTCATTGACGAGAATGATATGCTGAGGTCGAAAATCGATTTGTCTGCAACAGACATACGAAGTGAAACAAAGCAGTTTGTTTCGCATCGTACGGCTGAGATTCAAGCACTGAAGGCCAAAATTACACAACTGGAGGAACAGCTAGTTTCCATTAAGACAAAGAACTATCAAATTCGGAAGCAACTTAATAGTAATCAAACCGAGGATGTTAGTAAAAATATTGCAGCCAACTTCCAGCAAGATGACTGGAAAGAGAAATACGATTATATTTTGTCAGAGAATCTTGACCTTAGGAAAGGTCTGCAGGAAATCCTAGAGACAATGCAGCGCATGTCTGGTAAGAATAGCACCAAGATTTTTATAAATTACAACCAAAACTTGATTGGCTCTTGCTTAAATACGTACTTGTTTTATTTTTTGATTATTAGATGACGCCAAGTCAGACATCCTTATCGAATCTCCAGTTCTTGAGAATCTTTTGCGGGAGATGTCTGCTCGCGGGCTCATACATTACCCGTACGGGATCTCCAGCTTCCATCTCAAAGTCTGCAACCTTGAAGGAAAAAATTCTCAACTCCGGGAAGAAATCCACAGGCTTAAGTAAGACCTAATTCCTTTTACAACAATTATACCCCCTTTCCATGTCATACTCGCCGTGAATGCAATCAGAGGATATTAATCACAGTTTTGTGCTTTCAGGCAGGAAGAGAAAACTAATCGGCAAGAGTTGATAATTGCTCAAGGAACCATTCAATCCCTTCAGGACAAAATTGTGAACTTATCGGCTCAATCTCTCGCGGTTGAGGCAGGAGGACAACCCGCGTCTAATGACAGTATGGTGGAGAACCTTCAAGCTGAAGTGCAATCCCTGCATGCTCAAATCAAGCATCTCAGAGATGTGCTCCAGTTTGAGTCCTCCGTCGAGAAGGCAGACCAATGCTGTCCAAACCTACAGTTTTGATGAATCTGGCAGTGGCCATCAAAGCCAAGACTCTGGGGAAAGTTTACCCAAATCCGGTAGCGTTGAAACCAATAACCGTTTTGTCCAGACTGAAGAAATTTTAGAAAATATCGAGGAAGTCAAGCGACAGAAGGATGCTCTTGAGCAACGACTTTATCAACTTGAAACAGATTTAGAGACTCTTCAGAACAAACTTGATGACCAAAAAATAATACTGGATGCCAAAGACAAAGTTATGAATGAGATGAAGCTCTTAAATTTCAACAAATCTGAAGATCACAGAAATATAGATTCCAGGGCTTACGAGCTGCAAGAGGCCCTAAGTGTAAGTATGTGTGCCTTTAACACGTGTCTTTCATTTGGTCATGCTGGCATTGTTCTTCGGTGCTTGTCTTGAAATCTCTGCCAGTTCACATTTCGTTTTATTCCTACTTATTGTACTAATTAGATCTCTCGAGAAACCGTCACAAGTCTCCAAGACCGACTCAAGTCCAAGGAAGATAATTTGAACCAATACAGACAATTGCTGGCGGAATTGAGAAACGAAATGACCGCAGCAACAAACCGTCATGTCCAGGAAATGAGAGCTTTACAGCTCACAATCCATCAACAACAACAAGCTTTCACGAGGTAAAGGTTTCTTCTACACTTCTCACATACTGTCTCAACCAGTTTCTACTCCAGAAAAAACTTAATCATTGAAATAATTTTGCATTTCCTCCTTTTAATCCAGGATGAAGACAACTCTCAGTCATCCTGTAAAGGACACATTGAACATAGAAGGAACAATAAAAGACCAACTGACGCGTATTCACGAGCTGGAAGATGAAGTTTCTGAGCTGCAACATGCTCTTGGAAATGTCGCGTCACAACTCACTGCAGCCCGGAGTGAGGCTCACAGATGGCGATGCACGGCGGAAGCAAGATTGAAAGAAGTGGACCACAACCGAGAACGTGAAACGTTAGAAATGTCGCTAAAGTCTCCAAAAATCACCTCCTTGAAGTCTTTGTGGTTCAAATTTTGTCATTTTTGTTCCAGGAAGCAGCCTAGCATTGCCAACGTGGAAGAAATTCAGAATCTGAAACAAAAACTTAAACAACAAGAGATTAAAATTTCTGAACTGGAGGCCGAAACGACTCGTTTAAAATGTGCCAAGGATTCGATTCAAGACTTGGTTGCTGCTATAAGACACGAGCACAATGTAAGTAGCACAGCGCGTGTATTCACTCTGGTTTCAAAACGTCCGTGGTCAGTAAGAAATTTGACCCAATGATGTAGATTGCTGCGGCCAATGTCAGTCAACAAAAGTCAGCGGCTGCGACGAAGGAGCTGCAGGAAAAGCTTTCTTCCAAAGAAAAAGAGATCACCGATTTACAAATGACGAACAAGGATTTGCTGCACAAAGTCACTTCGCTACAGGTTCGCATTAGCAAAATGAATTCGTTGAATAAGCAAACTGGCCACAGTATGGAGATGGAGCAACTCCGTGCCAAATATTACAATGCGGAGCAAGAGAAGCTTAAGATTGAAGAAGAACTTAAGAATTTGGTCAAAGCTAAGGACATGGAAGATGAGAAAAAGCGGAAGGTGATTAGAATTACTGAACCATGCCCTGCTTCTTTCGTAGCCAAAGATGTACAATTTACTGAATAAGGGCAAAGAAAAGTTGATGTAAAAACTATGCACAGGCCACTGAATCCATGGCACGTTGGGAAGAAGCCAAGAAATGGAAAAAGACCGTGGAAAAATTAGAACTTCAAATAGACGTGCTCAAAAAGGATAATGAACGGCTAACCCAGATTAACAAAACTCTGAGAACGAATGTTAATCGACTGGACAAGCTCGTGTCAGATTTCAAAAGGTTACAGCCACCTGTAAAATCCATACTCAAGTCACCAGAAGTTACGCAAGAGATGGTCGAGAAGCTCAAGTCAGAAATTCAGGATTTGAATGACGCTCTAGAAAAGACTGAATTCGAAGGCAAGGAAAAGATTGCAACGCTGGAAATCGAAATAAAATGCCTGAAGGATAGGATTGTTTCTCAAGAAAGACAGCTAGCTGCGTATGACGTTGCTCAGAAGGTGAGACTAGAAAGATGCAATGCTTTGATCCTTATTGTTAAATATAGGTTGATGAAAAGACAATCGTAAATGCCATACGAATTCCCTGTTACAATAGAGACTAAAAACCACTATCAAAATTTCAGGGAGATCCAAAGGTGGTATCGGAAATCGAAAAGCTGGCGAACAAGGAAAGCGACATGCAGAGAGCTATCAATGCTCTCGAGGAAGAAAATCTCCACTTAAGATTACAAATCGAGCAATTACGGATGGACACTCCGAGACTGAGAGACAGGGTTCAGCAGCTGCAAAAGTAACCAAAAATTTTTCGAGCACTGTTATCGTGTCACACTTGCAGTAATTTACGCATTCAATTTGACCTCAGGTTGGTTGAGATTTTGAAATCCGAGAGGTCGGAGCCTTTCCTGGGTCCTAGATCACATAGTCAGAAATCTTTGTCGGAACTTGAACGAACCATTACAGCTTTGAAGCAGTTAATAGACAAGCTTCAAAATGAGAACAAGCGATTGAAAATTAAACCATCCCATCCAAAAGTAATTAGCAGCGCTTCCAACGAGGCCCTTAAGGTAAGGGGTCTCTATGTTACATCAAATAAATTAATGTGTGAGCTTGTGTAAGACGAAAGAATTGATCTTCAATATCACAAAATAGGCCACCTTGGAGAACTTACTGGCAGAAAAGAAGGAGCTCATGAACCAATTAGCAACGTTGGAAGAAGAGAAAGAGAAATTTCGGAAGCTTTACAACGATGCAAACACTAGTGTTGATACGCTGCAACTGCGTTTACAAGATACTGAGAAGCGAGCCAAAAGCTCAGAAATGAAACTTCGAATGTTTTTAGGCAAGGATTTTACGTACCTTCCATTTTTAAAAATAAAATAACTTGAACTTTATCTAACTAAAGTTGCCCTTTCTATGATTTTACAGACGGCAATAAGAAAGACGAATGTAACGTTTACGAAAGAGTGAGAATCCTTGAAGAAGCTCTCGGACGCAAGACCAAATTATTAGACGAAGCTAAGTTAGCCCTAATACAAGCGGCCAGTAGCAGTAAATGATTTTTACTTTTATAACCTGCACAAAGTGCTGCAGCATTAGCTTACATTTATATTGTTTGCGACATATTGTTTTTATTCGGACTTCTAGGGTGTCTTAGACCTAGCGCATTTGTTTTTACAGCGGCAGTATTAACTTTTTAGAGCCAGTCAAGTATTTTTGCGAGTAAACCCACTGCCTTCAAGTGCTTGAATGTAACAATTAAATAATCTTATCTTTTAAGCTATAAACCATTACTTTCACACCAAATCACACCATCAAAAAACATTAATGACCACTGCTTCGGCATGCTTACATGCAATGACATCTACAAAATTACGATAATCACGAGTCTATGCTAGTATCCCGTTAGGGAAGAGTGAACGTAAGTATTTGGTGGATACTTTGGCTGCTTTTCAGTATTACGAACGACTGGAGATTCCGTTCCAGAACGTTGAAACGTTTTGCCTGGCTTTTGTTCGTAGTTGGCCCAGGAAAAAGCATCGTTCCGCAAATTCCACATTTTGGTGTCCACAGGAGCATCGGTGGCCACATTTTTCATCATGTCTGTCTCAGGTGCCCTGTCGCCAAAAGCAAAGATTAAATCCAGTAATAAATTTTTCTACCTGATTATTTTCGTTTACAAAATTACGCAAAGTAGTTAGTTGCAATTCGAAGTAGTAATTGAAGTTGAAATTTCAATGACTTTCACAGTACATCAAAAGTGGTTATGTAACTTACGGAGACGTCTGACCGAAGTCATAAACCAATGGATCCTTCCAAACTCGTATGAAAATTATATACCAAAGGGCTGTCGTCAAGGCACCAACTATCAGTTGCGGAACGGGGATATAAGTCTCTTGAATTGTTGGAATTTGACGACTCGTCTGCGATTAATAAACAATTCGAAATTTCAAGTACTAATTCCATTACAAAGAAGCAATGCAACTCACTTCAGAGTTTTGTGGATAATATATTAAACGAGCATAGAATGCAAACTCACTGTGTCTGCTGCATCAGCATATCCAGATAGTAAGTAAAATAGATCCGTTAAAGGAGATGGGGCCTCCAGTAGCTGATGTTGAGATCGGATCTCGTTTTCTCCCCTTTCCTTCTTTCGATAAACCGGAAACACAGTCCTAAATTTCCTCGGCACGGTAAAGGGAGTAGTTGTGGCAAACGTTCCGTCGCTGGAAAATCCTTGAGCGTACTCTACTAGCTTAAGAACGATAATGATTTGAAAAAGTAGGAGCAACCAGCCGTAAACTTTTCTTGGCTTCATGATGATGGCAGGCGGAAGTGCAGTGACAACTGACGGGAATTTAAACTACTTCACGCTAAATAAACAATCGGCGATCGTCATTAGCTAACATTATGCATTCTGAAATTTGTTATGCAGCTGAAATGGCGAACGCGCAAAGGTAATTATAACTGTGACAGAATAAACGAGGGTAAGTCCAACATTTGCGTGCATAATAAATACATAAGCATGTCATAAAATTTATTCAAAGTTCAGAAAACTTTTTTAAAGCATCCATAACCTTTTGTGTGAGTCCCATGAAATCCGAATTGACAGACCGACTATGGGGAGCACCGTACTTTGATGCAGGCGCACCGTACTGGGACATGGGTACCCCATATGCTTGATTTGGGACACCGTATTGTGGCATAGGCATCGGCATGGGTGCCGAAGAAGGTGCTGTCCATCCC
>VRMD01003044.1:0-11758 GCA_009872375.1 Sminthurides bifidus | reverse complement strand
CTTGGATTTCGTTACGTTTAAAATTACAGAAAGTATAACAAATCAGCGTCATGGTGCACTTCTTGCTGACAAAGCAATTAAAATAACAAGTAAACTTACAGTTAAGTAACTAATGTTACATTTTTTAGATAATCATTCATACAAAACCTTTGTAAACAATGGCTTCAGGTCGGTCCACACTGAGAAGGGTTCAGACAAGTGTTGGAACAACATACCTTAATACATGCATGCATGACAAGGTAAAGAGAAGATTGAAGGAACTGAAGGAAGATTTGTGCAAAGAACTAGATGAAGAGCTACGTCTATTTTGGTTTTCAAAATTTATTCTTGAACGTTCTAAAAACTTTTCTGCATCTTCCCTGTTGCTTTGACCGTTGTAATTTGTATAGTACCAGTCAAGCGGCTCCTCGCGTTTACCTATGATGACAGGTGGGATGAGTTTTTGCGGCTGGGACGGCTCTCCTTTGTTTTGGTGGTGGGGATGGTGATGTGGATTTGCGTGAACTGGCGGATGGGATGAAGCTGCCGGAGGGGCGACATTGGGGACGCCTGGGGGGTTACCGTTGTTATTGTTAATTTCCTCCATGGTTACCTTTGTAATTGTAGATTTGCCCGCAGGTCGGCGCGAACCAGACTCAGGGAATTGGGGTGGGTGATTAAAGTGATGCAAGTTATCACCGCCCTGATTGTCAATCTGTGGATCTCCTAGATTGATAGGCAGCGTTGCCTCTGACGAAGAGAAGCGCTGAGGCTCAGGATGCTGAGTAGTGAAGGGTGGCATTGTGGAGCTACTCTCCAGACCTGAGATAGTATCGACGGGGTCGGAAAAGTTTAGCGGAATCCCGTAGTCGTCTTCTATGTCGTGATCATCTGGATGAGGCATCGGTAATTGTACGGGATGAGCTGGGAATCTATCTGATTCGGGTTTGTCTTTAGTTGTGAAGTTGTCACGCTCGTTGAACATGCCCCAGAAATCTGACAAGGAAAACCCATCTGCATCTCCTTGGTTGTTGTTATCCGGATTTTGAATGCTTACGGGTGTGTAGCTCGGATTACGACCATCCTCCTCGTACTCAATCGGCTGATTCGATGACGGACTGGGAGATGCAAAAATGTCATCAGTTGCAGCGTCAGGTCGCTGTGAGCTTGTTTGAGGCAAGTAGTCTTCTGAAAAAGCCGGCAGATTTGGACTGAGGGTAGTTTTGTAAGGAAGGTAATGTCATCAGTTGCAGCGTCAGGTCGCTGTGAGCTTGTTTGAGGCAAGTAGTCTTCTGAAAACGCCGGCAGATTTGGACTGAGGGTGGTTTTGTAGGGAAGGGGTCGGGGTGTCGTACTATAATACGCGATTGAGCCACTAGATGAGTCTTGACTTTGAACTTTTTTGTCGATGTTGTGGCTCAGTGGCTGATTATTGGTCGTCGGGCCTTTGACAGCGTGGAAAAAGGGCTCAATGGGGATGAAACCTGTTTCTGCAGTGGGGTATGACGGATGCCATGATGGCGGTGGAGGCCTAGTTTGCTTCTGCGATTGAGCCACTAGATGAGTCTTGACTTTGAACTTTTTTGTCGATGTTGTGGCTTAGTGGCTGATTGTTTGTCGTTGGGCCTTTGACAGCGTGGAAAAAGGGCTCAATGGGGATGAAACCTGTTTCTGCAGTGGGGTATGACGGATGCCATGATGGCGGTGGAGGCCTCGTTTGCTTGCCACCTTTCACTGTCAAGCGGGAGGTGGACTCTCCGGACGGGGGACTAGCTCCAGGTGACACTGCCTTCTGCACATCGCGGCTTCCACTTGGAACCACATTTGCCTCTGTGTAAGGGTTCAGTGGGATGTAAGGCTGCGGTGGTTTCCGAGGTATGTACTCTGGTGGCTCGTACACGTTTTGCGGATGTTTCTTAACATCAGCTTTTGAAGGCCGATCAAGCCATGAAGGGGGCAGAGGCTCGGGTCCCTTCAGGCCTGTATTGAATCCACGGTCCGTCTCCTCGCTCTTGATTGGCTTAGTGGGATCGGCAAGAATGAAACTGGGGGTTATTCCTAGGTCCAGGCCAAAATCTAAGCTTGGAAGGGGGAAGCCAAATAGAGTGCCCAAGGCGCTAAAGCCACCACCGGAATTTTTGCCCTCGTTTGTAGCAGATCCCTGGACACAAGAGACAATTGTTGTCAGTTACCAGTACAAAAAATTATAGGTGCAGCTCAAAAGCTTTGATTTTGATAGCTTACGACTTTAGAGGAAGACGCGCTGCCAGCATAAATAGTGGGAGTGTCGCCGGGAGTGTAGTCAGATTCGCTCAGTTTCTCATCTAAAAAAAGATTAGAATTCTTCAAATGACTGCCATAGACGAATCTCAATTGATAAATGCAGTCAAGTCACCTTTCTTTTTCCGCACGTCATTTGTGCTCTGATCACTTTCTGCAACGTAGTCGCTGCTTTCAACCGGATTGGTTCCAAAGAAAGGTCTTTCATTCGCAGGTGGTGAGACAGGTCGAGGTCGGCGCTTAGATTTCGGGAGGTCAGGGCATTCCTCTACGGTCTTGAGTGGTGGAATGCCTCGACCGAGACCGTTGCCAGAGGAACAGAGAAAACGTGTGGGTCTGACATCCTTAATGAGCTTCCCTTTCAGTTCATTAGGGCTTTCGCAGGTGGAGTCAATTAGTTCTGCTACGGCTTCGCGTGTTAGTAGGTTCCTTAGCCATGTCAACTCGCAGTCACAAACCAATGGATTACCTATAAATCAAACAGTAGTACCGGTTCACTGTATTTGTGATCAGGAAAAATTGGAAAAAGAACATTTTGAGACATACCTGAGATATCGAGGAAGGCAATGTTTGTTTTTCAGTTTGTAAAAGACAGACTCGTAGATATGGGTGATGAAATTGTTTCTAAGTACGAGCATCTTTAAACGGTTCAATCCATCGAAAGCTCCGACAGGTAATTGACAAATACCGTTGTCGTTCATCTACAGTAGAGTACAAAATCCTTGTTCATTTATGCATAGCTAGACTAGTCACTGCTGCGTTTGAAGAACATAATGGGAATGGGAAGTAGTGATCAAATTTGAGATTGTGTGTAAAAAGGTGCTGAATTACCCTTAGCTCTACGAGCCATTGCAAATGGCGAACTGACTTGCGGTCAATTTCTTTGATTCTGTTGTAACTTGTGTCCAGGACCTCCAAAGAATTCAGTGGAAACAAGCCCATTCGAGACATGGAGTCAAAATTATTGTGACTAAGGTTCAGGTACTTCAAAGCTCCAGTCTTTTTCAAAAGCGGAATCAGCGATGCTTTCCAAATCGTTTTCTTGCAAGTCTAATCCATCCAAGGCCATCAAATCAGAAAAGGCAGCGTTTCGGATGTTTCTGATTTTGTTCCGGCTGAGCCGCAGGTATATGAGGCGTGGTAAGTTGCTGAAAGTTTCCGTTCTAATATCTTCAATCTCATTTCCATCCAAATCTAGTATAGTTAAGGATGACAAGTCCTGTAATTCACAAAACGCAATCTTGTCTCTTTGTCCTGCAACTCAAACTTCAAATTCTAAAGATCTGTGAATCCAATGTAGCAGTCAGTACAAACTCACGCCATTACTTACCGAAAAAACTTTCGTTTCCAAGTTTTTGATCTTGTTGTTATTGAGGTAGAGCTCGACAATGTTCAGTGTGCTCTTGAAAGTTTCCATCTCCAGCTTATCGATTTGATTGTGGCTCAAATCAATTACTTTGACGGAAGGGACGGACTTGAGAGCTTCAGGAAGTTGCGAAAGTGCATTGTTAGCTAGGTCCAGTATTTGCAGCTTTTCGCAATTTGCGAATGCTCCAGGAGCAATGGACGTAATTCTGTTCTCTCTGGCTTCCAGCTTTTCCAAACTCTTCAAGCTTCTAAAAGCCCTTTCAGGAAACCTATTGATTCTGTTGGAGCTGATGTCCATGATTCGGAGTTTTTGCAGGTCATCGAACCCAGTATCATCGATTCTAGTGATTTGGTTCGAGCTCATTTTGAGAATCTCCAAATTTCTCAGGCCCGCAAACACTTTGTTGTGCACATCAGCAATGGAGTTGTGCTTCAAATTCAACTCTTTCAAATTCTCCAGCTGGGCAAATAATCCCTGTGCTAGGTGATTGAGCGAGTTGCTTTTCAGACTCAGCTCTTCCAGGGATTTCAAATCCTGGAACAGATTGCCCGGTAGGTTGTTGATTCGGTTACTGGCGAGGTTTAAAGACTGCAAGCTCTGGAGATCTCTGAAGGTTCCCACGGCTAAGCTTGTTATATGGTTTCTACTCAGATCCAGTTTATTCAATCGTGTGAGTCCTTGGAGGGCATCTGAGGCGAACTGATTGATTCCGTTCCCAGTCATGTCTAGCAATTCAAGCTCTTTGCAGAAGCTAAAGACGCCCTTCGCCACGGTCTTGATGGAGTTGTAGCTCAAGTCAATTCGGGCTATGCGGGGCATTCCCTTCAGTACGGACATTGGCAGAGATTGTAAGCTGTTGCTTGACATATCCAACTCTTTCAAAGACGGGATTTCCCACACCTCTCCGTCAGAACCCATTTCCTGAATGGAGTTGTTTCGAAGGCTCATTTCCACAAGGGAAGGCACGTTAGTAAAAGCATTTCTTTGTATTTTAGTGATCTTGTTGTCGCTCAAATCCAGTCTTTGAAGCTGCGTATGATCTTGAATCGCATGACTCGGTAGTACAGTAAATCCATTTTCTCCAAGGTCTAAAAATCGCAGGGACTTTAACGTGCTCAGAACTTCGCCAATCTCCCCCGCCGTTCCCAGCAAGTTCTTTCTTAACCTGCAAGCCAGAGGTTACAAACTGTTAGTCTCTTATTCGAAATTTTGCTGCAAAATTTGATTCAGATTTGCTTGTCCTTACCTGAGCTCTTCAAGAAGCGGCGCAGCATCAAAGAAGTGAGCGGGTAATATTCCGGATTTGGTTGTCACTCAAGTCAACTTTACGCAAGGCGGGCAAATGGGTGAAAGATCTTGTATTGACTTGCTGAATCTGATTCGATGCTAAGATTAGCATTTGTAACGTTCGAAGGTTGACGAATGATCCCTCTGGAAGGAGCTTGATCTTGTTCTTTGACAAATCTAAAGATTTGAGGGAGAAGAGCTCCTCTGTTGCTCGTCCCACTGCGACAGCGTCCTCGATGTTGTTGTTTGAAAGGGACAGTACCTGAATGAAATACCCAATCTTTCAATTCTCCATTCAAATCAATTAGTTCAGGCTCTTGCCGGCAGCCACCGCATGCAAAAAGCAATGGTGACAACGGGAACGTGCTCATTGCACGAGGACCCATGCCGCGTGCTGCCGCGCTTGGCTTCACATCATCTCACTGTTGGCAGATGAGACCTTGTGTCGTATATCTATCATATATTCTGCGGTACGGAGTCAATTCAAAACACAGAAAGCCTATTCTACGTAGAGCACAAAGTCTAAACTCACTGTGAGTTTTCTCCTATTTTCATATGTGAGACAAGATTCTTTGCCTTATTCCAAATGCGACTGAACGGGCTATGATACCTAGAGTGCAAAGGGATCTTCTTTTCACAGACATGAGTACGAAGAGCTACACAGGTGAACCAACAAGGAAGAGGATGTGAGCAGACTAAGAAACGGAGAGGAAAGACTGACCTCTAATTTGGGAAGTAGAGCGAAGCTCCTTCGCTGAATGAAGTCGATGCGATTTCCGCTGAAATTCGCCAACAGCAAGGTTTCTAGGGGCCCAAAGATCCCTGCTGCTAGGGAACTCACTGCTGAGTTCACCACATGAATTTGTTTGATCGAAGCCATGGAAGCAAAAGCGCCGACTGGGAAACTGGAAATTAGCGATCCGTCAATCCGAATGTGCTTCAGCCGGTTCAAGCCATTGAAACGGGGAAGGAGGCGAATCTGACTCTTTTCTACCGTGAAGGCTTCCAAGTTTCTTAAATTTTCAATAGCGTCGAAAGGTAAAATCCACCAATTTGTCCTCAACAATGTATAGCTCTTCAATAGTATCCTCTAAACCGGCAAATGCGTTCCTTGACAACGACTCCAAGCCATTGTTCCGCAACAGGAGTCTGCCAATCTGGCAAACGGTTAGGAATAACATTATTATGTACTTTCATTTCCAGAATCTCTCCCTTATATCTCTTAAGTTCCGAAAGGTCACCATAATTTATCCATTTTCCTGTTATGAAATAATTTAGCACTTACCCTCAATGCTCCAAAGGCTCTTGCAGGCAAAGTAGGTCATTCTGTTATTCTCTACTATTAGTTCGTCTATAGCAGGCATATTTCTCAGCTTCATTAAGTTTTCCAACGCTCCATTTACTCTTTCTAAGTCACTATGGCTGCACCTGTAGAACGAAAACGTGATTTGTATTTGGTTGCGAATCTCCGTTTTATACAATTAACTACATTTTCACATAACGCTACGGCTTCATCTTGTGACTTACCAGACTTGTATCTGTTCATTGCGGCCTCTACATCGGCAAGGCATGATGTCTTCTGGAGGTGGGCATTTGTTTGCGCCACACATTGAAGGGATGCAAGCCACCCCCAGTAGTAAGGCAATTGTGTTTAGCAACAAGTTGTACTTCATTGTTTCTGCAACATACCAAAATCAAAGGCAGTTGTAGGTATTTTCCAAATGCAATTGCAGACCATTACGAGCTCGAAAAAGCAATTTAATGGATGCAATCAGGTTCAGTTGATGCAAGCTCTAATGAAATTATCATAAGCTTTAATTATACAGGGAACTTTCATTAACTCAGTAACCCTGTTAAATGTCCCTAAACTGGATAATGTCGTAACCCTTAGGCTCGGATTGGTAAGAAGCATTAAGTTTATTGTGGTGATTACGTAACGAAGAAATGCCCAGGTATTTATCGGATGCAATATACAAAATCACCTATGGTGTGTCCATCATCTAACATTCCACTTCAAGATGTACCATTCTCACCATGCATTACGAGATTCATTCATATTACGTTTGAAGAAAGCAACAGCTTACTTCTTCTTCGAACTGAGTAAAACTGACGATAGATGCATCGCTGCATGACCGTTTAGTTTGTATTGCGGTAAGTCAAATTTTTAAAAGCATTCAAGCGAGCTATTACCTAATTACCAGTTATATTATTGCAGCAACAGTAGACATACAACTGGCACTTGATGTGGGCTAAAGTGTGAAAAATGCTGGAGATGCTGCAACATGAATATAATAAAACGTTGGCCTAGTTCCTAATACAGAACTTATGCTAGAGGCGATGATATCTTTTAACGTCAGTCAAAAAAGTATTCGTTTCAGCGTACTACGAAATCGTGTTGCAATCGCGGTGATAAATTAGCTGTTTCACCGTCTTCACATGTTTTTGGCAGACTTTCGTCGGACTGAATGAACGGATTGTCAATCAGTTTGTTTGTACATTACACGGATTGCAGTTTTCGCACTTACTCTAATTCACGCGTAGCTGCACAGCCATAAGTTGAAATTGAACAGATTCATTTCACAGACATTCATAACTGTGAGGAACATGTTGCCAGCTCTTGCCTCCATGTCCCGACTTTATATCATCTTGTGCATGTAGTAACTAAAAGCGGTCGGCGAGTTTTTACTTCTCAAATGGGATTTGGCAGCATAGTTTACTAATCTTGACGGAACTGAAAGCAGAACGAAACTGATGCGAGAGTACTTGAGCATCCGCATGCATCCGGTCTTCTTTTGGGTGTTACATTGCACGGGTGGTGGCACACCTCAGCCTCTTCCTTGCCTACTACAGTATATTCAACTTCAACACCTGAGTTACTGTATTAAGGCTAAGAGTGTGCTTCCACTCTTAGCTTTCTGTACCTGTTACCTTTAATGCTACAATGCAACCCTGTCCGCAATAATTTGGATTAATTTGCACCAGCAAGGATCAATTGCACAAGCGCTTCAGCACTACTAAACGTTCGACGAGGATTGCTTTAGGAGGGCAATATGGAGGCAGGCAGCGGCATAGACTCATAAAGTAAGTAATGATGAGCAGATTGAAAACGACATTCAAATGCTTCAGTGCACTTAACTTACTTTCGAAAATACTGCAGTAAGACTTCATGTCTCTCAAGTAGCTGACACGACTCTTTGTCATGAAATAACAGAATTGTGACTTGGGATTGCGCCACGTGGATAATTGGAGTCTGGCAGATGCGTGAATTAATGAAACTCGTATAATTACGAGCTCAAGTTTTCTTTAGCTCATTGCATTGTGGAATTTCATTACCTAGTTTATTCCTGTCAACACCACTCCTTCTGTCCGAGACAAGTCCTCTTGAGAGGATTTTGTGAAAAAGGGTTTACTTAAGTAAGAAACGGTATGAATGCATGATCATAGAATGCAGTAAGTTCATTTTGCACAGGAAATTAAAAATCATGGGTTGTGAACCACAGCTACAGTTAGCTGTCATCCTCGCAGATCATGAAGCTACATGAGTAAAAGACCGAAGGTTGTTCAAGATAAGGTTGAAGACCGATTAATTTAAATAGACTTTGATTCTTCTTGGTTTGTTTTTCGCGTAGAATGATGTATACCCTTTTCGCTAAACCAAATTTTTCCTTAGCCTTTAGCAGTACATATTATTCCTTCCAGCTCGAATTAGGTTTCGAAAAACACTGCAACTCAGGACCGGATTTAAAGTTCCGAACATGTAATTATTGCTCATGTTAATCAGAAAACGTTTTAGAAGGGGTTTTCAACTGAAACGGACAGAGGAATGAGCAATACATTGGTCCCGTTTACCTGAGGGTTTCTACGAGACGAGACCATAGTATGTTATAGACATACGGTGGAACGGAAATAGCAGTAGAAAAACATGAGCTGGTTGGGCAAATGGAATAAGTGTAAACTTTGAACCAAGTCGTCGTTGCGCTTCGATAATTTAAGATGACCTAAATAGCTTAAGTAAGGTAGTAGAGATAGTATTCAGGTAAATGGATAAGACGCCTCGAAGAAAAAAAATCAGTTGCTAAAATCTTTGCAGTTATGCCTTCAATTTGTTTCAAGCTCTTGAAGGCAGACGTGGACTTGCAATAGTCATCTTAAACCGGATCATAAGCTGTAGCTCAGTCCATGTGCTGTTCCTTAGGTTAGCAAGCAGACAGACCGATTAGAGCGGCCATGTTCGTACTTATTAGTTGCTATGCGCTCGCTCCCCAATTACCTCAACGAAAACAATGGCGTGTCATATTTAGCGCATTATATAATTCCTCGTTTGTAACCAATTAAATCTTATGGTAAAACTGAACATTTCACGGCACTGCACCAGCAGCCCTCAAACGTTCTGATGAACGAGTGAGTGAGCTATTCTATAAGCTTTGCGGATGCAGAAACTTAAAAATCTACACAATTAGCAACTTGTGTGATAACATCCATGCAAGTAAGTCTGTTTAATCCTTTGTAAGTTTGCAAGTTCGGAACTGCGTTTCCTCATCGTGAATGTCATTCACAAAACTTCTAACCGTATATGGAGCTGCTTCCGCGCAAGCTTGCGGTAACAATGGATTTCATTTTGAATTCATTTTTTCCATCATTTTGTACTCTGACTAATTTCGTTGCATTTCAAAACCGTCGAAAAATCATTTCCTACAAGACCATCTGGATTCTTTTCTTGTAATTATCATAGAACTGCTCTGTATTCACATTAGAAAAACATAATTATGATTAACCATTTGTCGTTCCTACCTTCCCGTGTACCATCCTAGTAAGTGCCGTCGTATTCAAAACTCCGGAGCCGGAAATAAGCAAAGGAGTACGTTTCCGACAAAAAGGGACTTAGAATCAAATTCACGAATATGAGCATTAAGGTGTACAAAAACATACAATCTAGTATTCCTGTCTTAGGAAGTCGTAAAGCTTTTCGCGTACTCGATCCACATCCTGACGCAGTACTGAAAATTGCAAACTTGGTTCAGCAGCGTCTTGGGAAGGGACCTAAGGCTGAATTTGCTAAATTACAATTTGAGCTTCCGTTTGCCGGAATGCATTTTGTGCTGAATGAAAGGGCAGGGCTGATGTAAAGTCCTTTACTTTTTGCTGTTACACATTCGGATAGTGTTCTAAGCATCCGTCTTCCGCTCCTTCATGAATGTCAACGTCCTGATAGCCATCCGTCAAATTCAGATAAGATTTGCACTTTTCAATTCTGAATGATGTCTAACTTTTGACAATATCCGACCAGCCATACAGATTACATAGCCTTTCTATGCGTTTTTAGCTGACACTTGTAAATGTCTTTGTATTTAACCTGACCAAATCTAAAATGTGTTGTTGATCGAATTTAAAGTGAACTTGTCGCAGGAACGACCGGCCCCCATGATCTACTTCTAAATGCGAAATTTTGCTGGACATTTTTAGTTGCTGGTTATAGGATATCACATAATGGACTGATAATGATTTATGGCCAAGGAAGAGAGAGCGGATCTGCCGGTTGTGCATGTAACCATCCCTATTGTTTTAGACCTTGCTGACAAAGCTGACAAAAAGGAAGATGAGGCTAAAATTGTTACAGCCTTTGAGAAAAGGTCATGGGGCTCCGTCTGCCGTTCAGTGGGGACGAGCGGTCTCGTAAAATCCACGAAGCGCAACCAAGCGTATGTATGTACATGTTACCAGACGCGTCATAGGTGGAATGAAGAAAGAACGGCATTTGTTTCTTGACCAGCATCTTGTCACCCTAATGGATCTCAAAAGCTTCTTATACCTCACTTGTTGTGTAGCGAGACACGCGACGATGATCCTCACTTAGATTTGCGTAAGATAAGACATGCGTTCTCCAACTCTGTCATCTTTGTCACCATTAGTATGGCTTTTCGTCTATTATTTTTTTCTCGTGATGCAACGCTTTTCAAGACTACATGCATCCTTCCATTCTTGGATTGGCATTGTTTTGTGCGGAAAATAGTGAGCTACATAATCTATATAAGCGTGTTACCTGGTTGTCAAAGACGATCTTTGTGAAATTGGTTCGCAGATGCCGCCTGGCTTTGTGGTAGAATGATTCACACCTGGTTCCCGAAATAGAAGTATTGATTGAAATCCTTCTGTTCCTGATTCAGTCTGGATAAAAGTCCGGATTCCGGCATTTCGCTATTTAAGACGATGAAATAACTTCACCCACTAGTTGCAGTAGCTTTTATGTATTCTGTCAGTTTTATAATTGCGCACAAATTAATCCAAGAAATTGGTGCATATTTTATTTTTTTGCACAGGATAAGACTTCGGGGTTGATATGTATGCTCTGAGATGCTACTTTAGCACATCTGACATGCTTTCACTTCCTTCTGAAAGAGTTTAACTGCTTGATTGCAATTTCCACGGCTGCCTTGTCTTCAAAGGCCGGATTCATGGAAGATTAAAGGTGATGGTGTCAACCAGGAACTGTTTCCACTATTGTTGCAATCTTGCAGATTTCAGGAAATTACAAACTATGAGTATCACCATCAAGTCCATTTGCACCGCTCACAGAAGGGGCTCTTTTAGGAAATGAGTCGCGTAATTTAACGATGCACGTGACAACTGTCACCGGCCATGGTTGACTTGATATCGGTTGTTTTTTAGCTTGCAGTTTTGAACGTTCAAGCAGAGTTATTACATTCTGTAATGTAAATATGTATTCGGTAGGTAGAATAGAGGACGGAAGTTAAGCTGAAGTAAGTTAACACGAGTTAAAACTATCACACAGAAACTCCGGTTTATGGCTACTGATAAGTCGGTGAAAAAACCAAACTTGTATTT